>MU228047.1:595335-623624 GCA_018584345.1 Thuja plicata | reverse complement strand
ATATAAACACACACACGTTCTCTAGAGTATTTTGGACAGTGTTGAGTGTGGATATGGAGATTTATAGACTCCTGGTGATCCTGTGCATCATGACAGATAGGTAAATTTACATGTTTTTTCAAACTTAATTTCTCTAGATGATCATAAGTATTTAGTTTATTATACACATGTGTGTATGCATGACACGTATATTTCTTTTATTGCACACAGAGATCAGGAGGAGGTGGACCATCATCAGGTCACAGATCAGGACATGGTCCTAGTTGAGACATTTCATTTCATCTAGGTGTTATTTCAGACATTTCATCTATTCAATTTGTCATGTAAGTAATTTAAAATAATCTAAAAGGGATGTCTAAAGGGGGTGTCTTAAGGGGAGGTATCAAAGCATACGCATTAACACATAAATATATAACAATATACATATAAATAAGAAATATAATAAATGAATTGAGCCATCAAAATACAATTAACTAACCTATTCAATTTGACATGTAACTAGTTTAAAATAATCTAAAAGGGGATGTCTTAAGGGGAGGTATCAAAGCATACACATTAACACATAAATATATAACAACATACATATAAATAAGAAATATAATAAATGAATTGAACCAAGCATGCATAGTTCTATAGAGTTCAAATTGTAGTGTTCAATAACATATATCCAATATATTAAGAGTTCAAACTGTAGAGTTCAAATATGAAAGTACGAGAGCTACAAAAAGAATTTTATCCTAAAGCTCCTGATACATATAGACTAGATCCTCTCTATCTTTTATTATCTCCAAAATTTTTTCATGTTCTTCAATAGGCAACCTCGACTTTTGATTGCCACATCCTCTTTTATGCAATGTCTCAAATTGCAACTTTGTTGCTATAACCAAGTGACTGTAATGTAGAAATTTTTTACCAGACATATATTCAATAAGTTGAACACCATTTCTGTCTATCTTTACTTGCTGATAATATGTTCCTTCAATAACAACTGAACCAGCCAGATATGATTGTCCATCACCATCTACAATTTCTTCTGGCAATTTGTATTTTGCTTTTGTGCATCTTAGTAGATAATAATCTACACTTTCAACATTATCAGGATCCGCAACCACAACAAAAATATCACCTAGATACAAATACAGATTAGATATTAAATTCAAATCAAAAGTACAATAAATTAAATTTAAATAAAAGATCATGTACATGTGCATGCACCTGTAACAACCAAATAAGAAACACACTCATAATAAGCTAAATATATAGGATCATGAATGTTTATGTCAATGTCGTCATCTTCATAAGGAGGCATTCTGATTAACTCCTTCATATCCCATTGTGAAACATATCCATTTGCAATATTTTGACATTGACTCATTGGATTGTCCTCAACAAAGTCAACATAGAAACATGATTTTTCTCTTACTTGAATCAATAGAGGCTTGTGTTGTCTGGTACTCATCAATTGATGTAAACTTTTAATACCAACAATCCTTTGACAATTGTAAGGATTAGATCGGTCTATATTTGTTACAAATATGAAATGAAAGTTATACATATTTAAATCAACAATTATGATAACATAGATGAACACAAAATTAAATTTTAATGTAGATTTTTCCTACAAACTATAAATTACCTTTCACTTCCTAAAAATAATGTTTGTTGTATTTGGTGTCCTGAATAGAAAAATGATTTTTACACCATTCAATAATTTTCTTTGAATTCTCTATCATGTTACCTGTAAATTTCTAAACTATCAGTTTAAATTTCAAATACATATAAGTTTAAATTCTACTATTTGAAATATCTAGATATATATATATTTAACTATTGTTCACACCATTTGTACCTGCAAGTTCATGTTGGTGAAGTGCATTCTTCACACATGCTCCTGCTCCATCATTCTCTCCTTTTCCATGTCCACTTTCAAAGAAGTTCCACAAAAAATTAACATTTCATCTAGCATGTTGCATAGCTAGCCAATTAAAGGCTTTTTCAGATTTAAATTGTTTTGCAAGATTAAGTTGTTACATATGCACAAGATTATGATCACATAACAATTTAACAAGTAATCAATGAGAATTTGAAAATGAATTGAAGTGCATACACTTACCTGCACAACCATTAGACCAAATCCAGTGTTGTGAATCTATTATCCCACGATTCACAATATCTTCAAAATACATTGCAAAACAATGAGCCACATAGCTCCTATCATGAACCTTATCATCGTTGATATAGAAATGAACCTCATTGATGATATTGCATTCATTTGGATTGGTACTTTCTACCTCATCCAAATCAAATTATGCATGTCTATAGGTCACTTGCACAAATATTGCAACTTGGTCAGAATGATAATATTGAGCTTGAAGCTCTGATTGAGGGGAGAATGTATAGTTCTCAGAGAAATCTACAACTGAAAGAATACAACCAAGTGGAAATTTTTTTTTTGAATCACGAAACTGTTTAGCTTGCCATCTTGCACCATGACAATGTTGGATATGTGGATAAATGATAGTATGGAACCTGGTCATAAAATCAAGGTAGGGCAATTCACTCTCCTTCAAAACAATTTTTTTGCATTCATCTCCACTCTTAGTTCAGTATGTCTCATATTCAAATCTCTTCCACAAAAATGGCATTGCAGCATTAATATTCTCAATTTGCAATCGAAATTCATGTAAATCTCCATAATCACTGCATGCACTCTTTATACATTGTACTTTAAACTCATCTGAATCTTCTGATTTTTCACATAATATAGACTTCACAAGTTGTGTTGTACTTGTAGGGATGAGCATATCTGAATTAAGTATTGCCATAACCTTTTTATATGATTGCAAATATAGATGAAACTCAACATGATTTCATCAAAAAGTTTCACATACCTTATTTATGTGTACAAAGAAAGGGCACAATCTCTCAAACATTCTTTGACATATTGTCACATCTAAAACTTCTTGTTTGAATGCTTTAAACAATTCGCTTTGTGTTGTATCTATAAAATATTTTGGATGTGCAATTTTCATAACAGTCTCTTCATCTTTCATCTGTATAGTATCTCTTCTATTAGAAGAAAGATGAGAGTGAGTGGTCCAATACTCAATGACCTATCTTTTTACATCTTCAGAAATTTTGTTTTTTTGAGGAAGTCTACAAATATTATCCCAATTCTTTTGAATATTTTCATCTAACATATTTATCTTCCTGATATATCTTTGAAAATTTCTTCTAGATGCATTTAGTAAATCAAAAATTGCATGTACTTGTTTTCTCTGTGTTAACCTCCTACTAGATAAAGTAGTCATCAATGCTCTATGTGCAACACTTAAATCAGCTCCTCGACTTGAGTTGTTAATGTCGTTCAATGCATCTTGCAAATTTTCAACTATTGTTCAATTTACATTGTCTCCTAAGTTTTTCTTGTTATCAACACCTAACAACTCTAAAATAGGAGTCATTTTTTTTTTCCTGAATAACCTAGCAAATAATTGTGCTTTTCCAATCAGACTTTTATTTTGAAAATATTCATCCCAAATCTTTTTGCATTTTTTTTATTGTGCTTTTAGGTACCAATTTGTCAGATGAAAATTGACTGAAAAATGAATCATCATCCATCTCCATCAAATTGCCTGTGTCAAAAGATATATTTCCATCAATTGGTTCCCCTACTTGAATTGGATCTTTTTCGACTTCAACAGGTTCATCTTCATTACGTTTTGTATGACCTTTCATTTTGTCATCCCTTATTCGATCATATTTTTTTGCTCTGTTTCTTTTATTCTCCATTGCACAATTTGTTCAAATTGAGAGCTTTGATTCACCTACATACACAAAACCATATACAATTGATAAAAAATTCAAAAATAATATTGGTAATTTCATAATTCAATATTGAACAATGCTTTAATTAAAAACACAAATAAATCTCAAAAAACTATAAAAAAACTTGCAAATAATAAAAACCTCCTTGATAATTTTAACACCCAAAAATACGCTTTTAAAACAATTAAAAAAATGATTTTAGTAAAAAAACCTTTTTAAGTTGGAATAATCAATTTTTGTTTTAAAATTTAAAATATATATATATTTTTTTTATATCAACTTTAAGGGTTGTGGTCATCCATGCGAGCATGTTTGGTCGGCCCCTATTTCGGCCAGACCGGTTTCGGTTAGACCTATTTCGGTTGAACCTACCTATGTGGCATCCCATGTGACAACCAAATAAGCAAAAAAAAAAGGAAAACTTGAAACATGTTATTTCTAGGGCTTATTTGTCCACCAAAATTGAATTATTCTTAAAATCTAAAAATACCCTTTTGTAGAGCTTCGAGTCTAGATTATGGTCATATAATTTTTATAGTATTTTGATTAAATATAATATATAATAAGTTAAAAAAAATTGCAAGTAGGTATTTTAACATTGAAGAACATGCTCGTTTGAAAAAAGATAAAAAATAGCAAATCATGTCAAAAAAATTTAAAACTTATATTTAACACTAGAGGAGAGAGTCCTCTTCAAGAATATATAATTTTTTTTGTATTTGGTGTAGATTTTCTAGGGCAAATTAGGTGGGAGACAAAAACTATTAATTTCGGGTAATGCCGACTTTGAATAGTTATAACAGACAAAATATATACCGAAAACCAATCTTTCTTTTTTTATGCACTAGTTGTACATGTCATCTAAAACATATTCTAAAATCAGAGGAAAAGTATATTATTTACATATATTTTGTTGGTGGGAACTAAAGCCTTGATTTTCAGCATTTTTCAACATTTAAAAAATGGACTTCAAAAATTAAAAAACTATGTCAATTCTTATTCAAAAAATTAAAAAAAAATTATAGGCATAAACTACATCCAATTTTACACATTTCATTAGTTTACATCATTTTCAAATTCAAAACACAAATACCACTTTTATGTCGTTGAAGTTTAACTACTTTGCATGTCGTGGTCCTCTTCCTTTGTAAAAGTGTGACATAGGTTTGTACTTTTACCCTATTATTATATTTTTTCTTTTATGTAAACCAGTTAAACATTTATGTGACTTCCATTTTGAAGAAAGTTTTATAAATAATTTGGACAATCACTTTGGTGGAGTGCTAGATAATTAGGTTTTGTAACATATATCCAAAAATTGGAAAAATCCAACGGTGCATTTAAAAGTTATGCCCTCGTATTTTGACTGATTTATTAATCTCACTATTGTTGTTTCTTGTTTTCTTTTTTCTCTTATCCTCGCTGCTTTCTCTTCTTCCCACGCTGCTTCTCCCTCACGCAGCCCAAATATATCCTTTCAATATTCTCACACTCTTTCCTTTCATTCTCACGCAGCCAAAGCTTCTCTTTGTCTTCCCAAAGTTGCTCTTTGTGCATTGTTGCTCTTTTTATGCAGCTTCCCAACTCCTCTCGTAGCTTTTCCATCCTACATTTCCCCATGTAGCACCGTCCATTGTCTCTTTCCTCTTCAACCATAGAGGTTTTGGCAACATTTTTCCTTACTTAGCTGGCCCCCCATATAATTTTGTATATTTATTTTGCATGTCTTGTTTGCTAGCATATCTTCCACCTGTCTATACGCAGATTCTATTTTTATTCTTGCATAGTTTTAACTCCTCCCTCATTGGCTTATTTTAGCATTTAGATCAGTAGTTTTTAATACATTTTTATTCCATCTAATCATTTTAAATTTGTGTTTTATTGGTAAATGCAGGGTTCTTCATTTTAATTATTAGATTCTTTAATATCACATTTTTCTATCATTGCAAGTTATTATTAGTTTTTCAGATTTCTTGCATGATTGTGGTAGATTTAATCTGTAGATTCCTTGCTTATATTTATCATATTTGTTTAATATTTTAATTATCTAAGTTTATTTTTAACAATTAATATTAATCGTAAAAATTAATATTAATATTTAATCAAAAAAAGTTTAAAACGATTAACAAAGTGTTTAATCTCCATGTTGTTCAATTTCGTCTTGAACCCATTTCCACTTTATCAATATAAAATTAATTCTATTGCTTCTTTGTCATTTCACTGCAATTAAAATTTGTTTCATTAATTACAAAAGAAATTTAAATTTTTTTAATACTTAATAATTCTTGCAATATTCTATTTACTATTCGCGTTAAACCGCTTTTTGAGATTCATTTTACTATACTTCATCTTGTATTTCAATTTATTTTAACTCATCTTGTCATCTTTAATTTCAGAAATCAAATTAAACACTTCCAATTATCATGCTTGGAAGACTCATATTATGTTTATCTTTCATTTTTGTCATATACTTGATATTGCAACTAGTGCATCTTATGTTCCCTCAACAACTTCTTCGTAGGCTAATAAAGATGCATGGAATGAGAAAAATGATGAGGCGCTTGGCCTTATAGGAATTTCATTACATCCAAATTTATATGTCCTAATTTCCCACTGTACTGAAGTACATGCATCATGGACAATTTTGAAAAACACTTTTGATAGTGCAAATGAATCTTGAAAGATTCAACTCTAAGATCAATTGGAGGATCTCAGGTATACGAATTTCAAAACCATGGATGAGTTTTTACTTAAGTTTGATTCGTTACGAAGTCAATTACATGATTTAGGAGTAACTTTATCTAATATTCAGTTAATTCATATCATTTAAAAAAATGCCTTCCTAGACAATTTCCTCAATTTATCACTAATATTCATTCTCAATTAGCTCTTCCTTTGTTAGCATCTCAATTAACCTATGCTATCTTTCACACTTTTACGTCAAGAAGAGGCTAAGTTAATTCAATTTGGAACACTTAAAAATAATGAACATGCTTTCATGTCTAGATCACATAATAATAGATCAAGTTATAATAATCATAATCATAATAATAGTTATCATAATAATAATAATCGACCCCATTATAATTATTGTAGAAACGTTGGTCATGTGATCACTAGTTGTTTTATGAAACTCAAACATGAGAATTCATGTACTCCTAATTATCATAATAATAACACTCGTCGTGCTTTTACTATTCCGTATGGGATGTCTACTTCTCACTATGATGATACTACTATTTGGGATGAACCATATGATGATGGCTACTCTTGGAATAACCCTCTTGATTACTATCTTCCTACTCAAAGTGATTATATGATCTCTCCTTATGATGCAATGCAATCTAATGATTCTTTCTCTCATGTTGATGATATTTTTGAACAAGAAGAAATTATCTCTAACTTTCTTACTGTTACTTTGCAAGATATGTTTATAACTCAAGATGAAAGTCATGATTATAGTACTAATCCTATGATTGTTGTGGAGGATAATGATAATACTAGTGATGCTTATACTATCTCTACTCTTGATTCTTTGTATTATGATGAGTACATTACATTTTTTTTATGCAACTGAAGATTGCATTTCTGATTCTATGACTGATAATTCACAATATGATTTTACTTTCCAAAGTGTTACTGATTCAGCACTAGGAGATCCCAATGATGGGAGCTCTACTAGTGGCTTTTGCCTTATTGCAGGCTTAGGTGTTGATCATGCTCCACCTCTATTTTCTAATGAAACTGAACATACAGAATGCATAAATGCATCTCAATAATCTCAATGGTCAATTGAAGATTTGGGCCCCCCTTCGCAAGAAACTACACCTTTCAATTGTCAAAGTGATATCCACTTAGCAAAAATTCTTATATACCATTCAATCTCCACAGTTCCAATTGAAAAAATGCATGATGATCAAGATGTCAACAATCTACTAAAGACTATTTCAAAAGAAACATCTCAAAATCATTGTAAACATTTGGGTATGATACCTATTGATCTCATCTCCACAAGTAAAGACTAAAGGGGGATATTAAAATTAATCTTTCCTTGGTATTTTATATTTAAAAGATATACCAAGGGCATGTCTCATATTTGTAATTCCTTTAATAAGGAAATTAGATATTCCTCCTTACGGGGATTCTCACACATGGCACAAACCAAATGTGAATGTGGAACTCATAGAGTATGGGAGTTACATGCAAACTCCTCCACTCATCTCCACTTAAGAGATGGTTCTCACACACTTCTTAGGGTGTTCTCACATGGTTCTAAGTTGTTTATCACAAATTGGATTTCTTCTCTCTTCTCTCATTCTCATTCTTGCAATATTGTAATGAGCTCTCTCTCTCTCTCTCTCTCTCTCTCTTATGCAGTCACTTAGGCGAGACTTGAAGCACACACCTCATCTTTTAAACTCATTTTTTTCATACTTTATGGAGAAGGAAAAAAATTGAGATAATATCCTGAATAAATAATCAGGAGATTCAGAACTATGTCAATGGTTAGAATACAATCCTCTATGTTTTTTAAAAAAATTTTAATGAAAAAAAATAACAAATAAATTTTACAACTTATTCAATAATCATACAATTTAGACATTAAGATACAGTAAGAGACTAATTAATATACAATATTAGGTCATGTATGAAGAAGTGATGCGATTCATTTTTATTTATGTATGTCTGTGTTTCTCAGAGGGGTGTATCACAGGATATACAAACACGGTATATGATATATATATATATATATATATATATATATAGACACACACACACACACACACACACATAATCAACAAGCATGGCCCAAACTTGATATACCGTGAACAAACATGATATACCAAACAAACAACATATACCATGGATTTAAACACGATATACTACAGATTTAAACACACAATATACCACGGATTTAATGAAGGTGAAAAATAAATGGCAAAACTCTGAAAAATGGCCAAACTATGGATTTGGTTGCTCTGCTAATGGCGAGCCCTCTGCAAAATGGCAAAACTAATGGCCACCCACTGTCTGCTATGTGGTTTCTCGCTATCGCTCTGCGCCATTTTATTACAAATTGCAACATTGTCATTCCCATAGTTTAGGGTTTCAAAGGACAACATTTGGCAGGGTTTTTGTTTTATGATTTTAATCAGATTTAATCGCACTTTTTTGGGTAAAAAATTGTTGACTAAGTTGATTTTTTAGGTAGCATGCCCGATTACTGATTAATCAGAATTTGTTCTCGATTTATGCTACAATGGTGTGAAGCACTAGGAATTCTCCATTCCAATATTACTCCATCTCAAACAAGCTTAGCAATGGAATTTCCCCTTAATGTGGAAAATCATCATCTTAGTATCACTCTAGCTCATGCACACTTAACAATGGCCCATGGGTTTCCTCTTGATTGTGAGAGAACTCCATCTCAGTACCCCTTTGGATCAAACATGCTTAACCATGGAGTTTTCCCCATAGTTGATGGGCTTGATTGTGGGAGAAATTGCATAGTTAATCATACTTGAGCTAGAGTTCTACTAGGATGGGTGACTAACCAAGAAATCCTAGACTAGATTGATTGCGAGAGAATTCACAATGCTTCAGCGTACCTCTCTCATGAGCATGACTTAGATGTAAAGCATACCAAATGGACCATTCATGGGCCAATGGAAATTCACTTGAAACTTTGATCATTGGATCCCAAAAAACATATTAAGTACCAGCATTATTTGCCAACTTAATGCATGCATTTAATGTACAACATAAATACCGAAAGACAAGAGGTTCTAAACATGCCCATCTCATCCAGCTTATGCAAGCTTCATAAACAGATAACCAAATGGTAAAGCACTTGTACAAACAAAGTAACTAAACTTGCTGATGGAAAAGTGACATAAGGAATTTTTTAAATTCATGTGTTGGTTAGAGTTGATATTTTCGTGAAAGCTAAGATGAGCAAATCATGATAAACAAAATTGAAAAAAAACTATAATATCATATTAAAAAACTAGCATACTTATTTGCGATGGAAAATATGATATGTTCCAACATCTTACATTCCAAGTGTTTTCAGGATAAAACAACTTGAAGAACTACAACAGTACTGCTTATAGTTAAAACTTAAAAGTTGAATACTTATTATAGGTACTTTGGGCAAGTTAATTTGGATTAAAAGCTGATTTTAGCACTAATAACAATTAAGCTAGGGCATTTCTAATGGCATGAACTTTCAAACCTCTAAGAGGCCTGGTTTTAGAATCATTGTAAGATAGTTTCCAAGTTTTAAAAAAGGGGTATTTTGTAGATCATCTACAAGATAATAGATCACAGAAAACCTGCATTTTGCTAAAAGTGAGCAACTAAATTAGAAGAATCAAACATATGATTTTGCGCCAAGGGGCATATTTTACACTACACATGAACTTGGATTTTTGGGTTGTGTGTCCAGTTGTGTGGAGACATTCACAGCCAACATTTCTGTAAATAATCAATAGGCAATAGTAAAAATAATAATAGAATTTTCCAATAAGGTCATAGATTCAAACCTCAAAAGGTTTAGGTGACATGCAAGTCAACTACCTCTACAAGTCTGCCTATGGGGGAGCTAGGAAAAGCCTATTACTAGCACAGGTTCATACTAACATGCGCATTGAGTGGTAGCTAAAAGACTAGAGGTAGCAATCCCAGTAAAACTTGTAAGACTATAGTGATTGGAGACTCAAGATTTTTAAATTCTTCATGGCAATTACATCAATAGCACTAGTTTATACATATGTATAGCAATTATATGGAGAATTCTTTGAAAAAGGATTTGGCATAGGTACTCAATGAAGACTGTGTATTTGGATAGACATAGTGTCCATGCTGCTTTTAGAGCCAATATCACCTTTGGAAAATTCATTTCATTGTGTGTTGTCTAACAAAGCTTTATCACTAACAGTAAATATTTACTCTGAAGGCTTTCTCCAGGAAATTTCATTATCAATAGGAAAATTGCAGTCTGTTGACACTATAATAAAACAAATGGTGAAGACACTCAGACAGAAGATTTAGGTAGCCTTTTGGTATGGAGAGTTGTAGAAACAGGGGTTGTTGAAGTAGCAGGTATAACCTTAGAATCTGCTAAGTTTAGTTTAAGTGTATCCCAAAGATTAGAAAATGAACTTAAAAGCCTGAGTGAAACATTTTAGAGAGTTCTGGGTGTTTACAATGAGGAGAAGATAAAATCTATTGAGAAAGATAAGAAGATTTCTGAATTGCAAGGTAGGCAATCAGAACATTTTGTTCCTCAAATGATGATTACACAAGATCCTTACCAGCCCTCATCATCCATCCCATTCATAACTTATCCCCCTTCTCCTATGCCATCAATTCCTATTACCCAAGTAGATGTGGAATTGGAAAGAGAGAGATTGGTTGCTGAAAGGACAAGATTAGAAGAGACCAGTAAGAAAGATCTTCAGCATACAAAGAAGCAGAAGAATGGGTTAAACAGAGATACTCTGATAAGATATATTCAAGCCTCATGAGGTTTTCTAGGGAAGTGAATCTTGCTACTCTTTATCTACTGGGGAAGAAGATTATTAGCATAATAAGTGAGTATGATGCAGACAAAGATCAATGGGGTTTGGTCATGGATAGATGGAAGGGAAAATAGGCTGATTTGAAATCATTTTATTCCCTATCCAAGGAGCAAAAAATTTTTGATATTATTCTAACCCATACTTACAAGTGCCTAAAGTTGATGACAGAATTGGATATCAAAAGAAGCACCCTCATCGAAGAAGTAGAAACCTTGAGGAGAGAATTTTCAAAGGATAAGTATGAGATATATCCCAACCTATTCAAAAAGGGTGGTGATATAAAGAATGAGGAATTATGGCTAAGACAAGTAAAAGAAACAATAACCACCAGGACACATAGCATCATTACCTTGAAAAGCACGGTTTTGTTTGTTCAAACCATAAATATCATTAATAGAGCCAGAGAATTTTTTGAATTTTGGAAAGAAGAGATCGAAAAGGAAAGTCCCAGCTGGGGTGAGATCAACAGCAAAATGGATGAATTCATTGGTTTTGATTGGCCAAGTGATGAAGTGTACACTTCCTGGAGGGACAAGTATCAAGTAGTTGATTAGGGAGAAGAGCATAATGTATGAAAGGCCACAGAAGACAATATCTCCCAATAGTTTGAATGAGACAAGGGAAGATAAAAGGTTCTACATCAACAAGATTAGAGATAAAAAATTCTATATGGTTGTCTCCCAACAATTCTAAAGAAAATTACAACTGCCATGCAGTCATGGGACAAAAATATTTTGAATAACTTGTAGCAAAAGTGGTTATTCTGTCCACTTTTTATTTTGTCTTATTTGGCTCTGAGTTTTGTCTTTTAGCTTAGTCATCTAAAACTTGTTGCATCCTTGATCTTTAAGGATTCCAAGATGAATAATCCTGACTATAAATAGCAAGTTGTAAGATATTGTTAAGGATGGTAAAAATCAAAACTGCGAGGCAAACTTTTTGAATTGTGTCTAAGCTCTTAAGTTTTGAAGTCAATTTGAATGTATTGAAGTCAAGATATTATTAATGAAATACAATGGAATTTCCAATTTCTAATCATCGATGTCTTATTTCATTTACATTCAGCTCTTGTATGTTTAATTTGTAAAGCATTTTAAATATATCAGTTATAAGATAACTGTGTTGTTATTTGTGAGTTGCTTTCAAGGAAGGCTTATATCTTGCAAATAGTTCCATAGGGTTAGGGTTTTATGTAGGAATTTGATACAAAGATATGAGAGTGAAAGGATAGTTTCTAAGGCATTCTATCTGAGATTTTGTTTGTGTTTTAATTAATTCTCTCTGGTGATTGTATGTTTCATTGTGACTCTATGGCCCAGGATTAGGCACTGGTCAAGTTCTGATAAGTAGTTGTTATCATTAAATCAATCAAATATTGAATAATCTTTTACTTTCTATTATTTAGAATACACATGTCTAGCTAAGTGTATTGAGAAATACATTTCATTCTGGTGATTCCTTGAAGAGATAATTAATAGGTTAAGCTTCCTAAGCCAAATGACCTAAAAAGAAGAAGGGTTAAAATCCTTGATCCACTTTAAGATTCTCCATGAAGCAGTGAGTCTGAAAATTGGTGCACTCGCTTGAGTTTGTGGAACTCAAAGTGTAGAAGGAATTTATCCTTGTTAATTAGCCTTTTCCATGTATGAATCTGAATTGGAAATTTAAGAGTCAAGCATTTTATGGTTATATATTGATTCTACAAGAAAAAGTGCTAACAAATTGGCAACTCTACTGGGGAATAATTTAATGTTCTAAGAGTCATGTTCATGAAAGAGTTAGTCCTTGTGATATTAAGAATAATTATATTGTTCCTCATTATTGTAAAAGAAAGTTTATTTTGCCTATCTGTCATTGCACATTGTTTGAAGGTCTTGATCCTGAAAATGATATTGATCTTGTCTCAAATAGAGTGACTGGCGACTATGAAATTTTTTATTTAATCCAGTGTGTGTTTTTCAAAGAAAAGTTATAGAGTGGAAAAGATTTGCAGTGATACATACAGTGAAGAATAGTTTTCCTAAGATTACCATTTTTATCAAGGTGAGGAATTATCAAGAAACTTCACATTTAAGTTTCATTCAGACTTATTTTTGTAAAAGAAAATATAAGTTAGGACAAGTTTCTCAACTATTCTTTATATATTTTTCCTCTGAAAAGAGGTGGCGACTCTAACCTATGTGTACTCTAGCGTTGCACATTGAACATATTGAATATCCTTGTCTATTTTTGAAAGATGAGTCAACAAAGGAATAATAGATCCTATTTCAAAGATAATCCTGAGAAGGATGTTGGAGAAGAGCTCCATACACCTGGAAGGAGACAATGGTCCAAAAGAGGTATATCTAAAAATGACTCCCCAAATACCTCTAAGGGAAGGATGGAGACTCTTTCTCTAGAGAGAAAGTCATCTTCATCTGAAGATGTAGGACCCATAGGACCAACTAAGAAAGTCATCTTCATCTGAAGATTCAAACGTTGATCCTTTCAGAGATGGGGAAAATATTGATATAGGTTTCTTCCCTGCAGAAGAAAATCTAGCTCCACCAGAAGAAACTTCTGCTGCTGAGACAACCTCCTATGATTTTGATAAGTTGAAGGATGAGGTTCTAGCTTTAAGAAGAAGAAAAAAGGAACAAGAAATGGAAATAGTAGATGCAAGGAAGAAGCATGAGCAAGAGTTATATGACTTACTGGTGGAAAGAGAAGAACTCTTGGCTGAAACTAGAGGAAATGACCTCAAGGCTAAAAGCCTAAATCAAGAGGTCAAAGGTTTAAATCTAGACTTGTTCGGTGATCTTGATGATTTGAGGAAGAAAGACCCAAATAAAATTTCAAATCATGGCAAGGATGAATTTGAGAAAGAAGGGCATGTCATTAGACAATTGTACCCATATGAGATTGAATAGAATGCAAAACTTAAGACAAATACTAAGGATGCCCCTAACAAAGGTAAGCAAAAGGATTTTGGTGTAACTATAGAGGAACCTAAGAAAAACATGACCATTCCTGTAGGAACATCTCAAGTTGATCTTGAGCTGGAACAAGCTAGAAAAGATAAAGAGGACTTAGCCAAACAACTAGAGAAGTTAGAATTAGAGGCTCCTACAGTTGATATGAGAATGAAGATAGCTTTCCTATATGCCACTACAAAAATTTTTGCAAGTAGCTCTATGCCAGTTAATCATGGGACACAACAACAAAATCAATATGGTAGCCCAGTCCCAAATAGTCAAGGGGTTTATCCTAATGTACAATCTTCTGGTTTGAATTTGAATGTTAAAACATCTGGCCCAAATGCAAGTGCTCAGCCTATTGTTCCTTGCACAAGCATTCATGTCTCTAACCTAAAGAAAAGTGTTCCCCCACCCATTCAAAATCCAGGAGGAGCTACTGGACCAAGTGGTAATAATGTGCTTGGAAATTTCCAAAGGAGACCTGTCCACATGAACAAATATAAAGCCCTTTTCTTTGAAGGCATTCCTGGTCACCCTAATGTGATCCCCAATGAGGTAAGAGACAAAATCCCCAAGTTCATAGGAAATAATATTGTAACTTGTGAAGAGCATTTGAAATCTATTAGAAATTAGATAAACACTGATAAACATGCAGAGATATATATCTAGAGATAAAAAAAACTAGAGCTTAGAAACAAAATAGTCACAGATCTTGAAAGAACGGTGTTAAAGAAAAACCATGAAATAAACTCTCTCAAGAGGTCTCCAAAATTTGGAGTTCTCCAAGATATGGTAGCTCCTTCACCTATACACTCAAAAATGGATTAAACCAACCTGCTTTGATACCATGTTGAAAATAACAACAAAATGAGGAGGAGCAAGGAAATTGTTTAAACCAAAGAGCAAGGAGTAAAGAGATATACCATGAATAAATCAGAAAACTAGGATCATTCACCAAAAGCAAGACAAGGAGATAAGATTTTGAAGGGGGAAAAGCATAAAAAAAACCCCGTGAATAAATATGAATGGGAAAATTTCCTAAGAACATGAGAGAGAGAGAGAGAGATAGATCTATGCTCATACAATAAATATTTCAAGAAGAAGAGAAAAATTGTGTTATAAAGAATGAGGAGAATCATCTCTTAAGTAGAGATGGAAGAAGGAGTTTTAAGTGTTACTCCTATGGGCATGTGAGCCACATTCATAAAGTGTGTGCCACTTGTGTTATTTACTCTTAGGGAGGAATCTAAGGGATACCTTGGTTTATCCCATTTAACTAATACAACCAAGGGAAAATAAAATACATAAAATGAATTATCCTCACAAGAGGACAAAATAGGTGTAGGGATTCCATAGGAATCTCCTACTTACATAATGCAAGTAAAGATTAATTTCTAACAAAATATTTTAGTGATAAGATAACTGACTTTGAAATTGAAAATGAGGATATCATTATGAAGCTTTTTGTTCAGTCATTAACATAAGATGCTAGGGATTGGTTCAGAAATTTACCTAATGATAGCATTGCATCTTGGGATGAATTTGTAAAATATTTTAGGGAACAATATAGAAAACATGTGAATTCTAGCTATATGTTGAATGAATTCAATAACATCAGGAAGCACCCTAATGAGAATATGGCAGATTTTAACATTATATTCCAAAAGGCCATGAATAAATTGTTCCAAGTGTTAAGGTTAGATGAGGAAGTATGTCTGACCACTTATTTTAATGTTGTTGATGGAAAGATGTCTTACTTACTTAGGGAAAAGAACCCAATGACCTTGAGAGAAGCCTATAAAGTGGCCATTGATATTGAAAGCAATAGGTGAGTGTCAAGAAAATTGGGAAAGTGGGATGAAAATAAACTTCGGAAAGATAAGGGACAATCTAGAAAACCTGTCAAAGAGGTTGACAATGTTGACAAACTAGTGAGTGTAGTGAAAGATCTCATTGCTAAAATGGACAAAAATGATAGGGGAGGTTACCATGATAATAAAAACCCAAACCAAAGGTTTGACCAGAGGCCTAATTTGAGAGATTATCCATACAAGACAAACTGGAATAATGGTAAGCCCATCCCCGAAGATCAAGATAACCAAAAAGCCAAGGAAACTCTTGATCCTTTGAAAAGGAATAGTACAAATTATGTTGAAAATGATCCTTGGTGTGATTCCTACAACATGCTACATTCTTCATATCAATGTGTGGTAGCCCAAGCCTTATCTGACCAAATGAGTGATATGGATGAACAAATGGGTGTCGAGAAAGAAGGCCCTACTATTAATATGTTTACAGTAATAAAACCTTATCCCTGGTTTCTAGATAGTACCTTACCCCCTCAGGTTGTGGATGGAGGGGAAAGATTTTATTTGAAATATCAACCATAAACTATTCCTGATCCATATGATGAAACTGATATTATGTCACGAGAAACTATAAACACAGTGAGAAAAGATAAGTCACAATCTCATTTCAGAGTTCCTACTGGTGAAGAAAAGAGATCCTTAATAGCTGCAGCTATAAACCAAGCTAGAGATGCATAAAATTTGAGAAATAGGAGGGTGAAACCTATTCAAGGTAAACCTGCCCCTACATATACTAGGAAAATTCCCCCCCAAGATGCTGCAAACTTTCTTTTCAAGGAAAGCAGAGATAAGAAATTTGCAAGACAAGAAGATCATTCTTCTGATCAAAAGGAAAAAGAAAAAAACAACTGAGGAATAAATGACCAGTGATAAATCTAAAAGGGGTAAGAAGATATGTGATGTATCTTTTGAATTGCCCATGTTTGATATGAAACATGCTTTGACTCAGATGAAAGTTTCAATGCCATTAATGGAGATGTTAAAGATAAAGGAGCACAAAGAAGTTGTATTGGCACTTCTGAAAGGAATATATGATATCCCTGCAGTAGATTACAATAAAATCCCCATGATTCATAATGATGATAAAAAGGAATCTCCATCAGTCAAGGAAAAGGAAAGACATGCAAAGGGAAAAGATAAAGAAATTTCCACCATCTGCATTGGTAATGTAATTACTCAAGAACCACTTTCCGTGGAACCATTTTATGTCACTTTGGTTGTTAACAATTTCTTGTTGAAGAATTGTATGATAGACTATGGTGCTATAGCAACTCTAATGTCATACCATGTTATGAGAGAACTGGGACTTCAAGTCACCACACCTTCTAGAAGTTGTTTTGCAATGGATAATAGGGAAGCTCTTGTGATAGGAACATTGAAGGATATTGAAGTAAAAATTGCTTCTTTCCCGGATGCTACTTATAGAATGGACATAGTTGTTGTGGATACTCCACCTTATTATTGATTTCTTTTGTCCAGACAATGGGCAACAACAGCTGGTTGAAGATTACAGCTAGATTTATCTTATGCAACAATTCCTGTAAATGGAAATGAGGTCAGGTTGTACAGAGAACCCCGTTCATCTATCATGGTTGAGATGGTTATGCCTGACCAGTTAAATTGTTGTGTAAATATTGACATGGATAGTTTTGTTGTGCAAGTGATCAAACCACAATTGAAAAATAGTAATTCCATTGTTGATGAGTTACTGTTGCAACAAGATGGACTTTGGCAGATGTATTCTGATGGGGGATGCTCCAAAGAAGGATCAAGAGCAAGAGTTTTGTTCATATCTCCATCAGGCACTACTTTCAAGTATTCTTTTCTATTAGCATTTCATTGTACAAATAACATAGCTGAGTATGAGGCTTTAATATTGGGAATAAATATTGCTATTAAACATGGTATCAAGTGTCTGAAAATTCATAGAGATTCCTAGTTAATCATAGCTCAGATTAGAGGCCAATATGCTGCCAAAGATGATAAGCTAAAATTATACAAATATGTGGTCTGGGATAGGTTAGAGTTCTTTGATGCCTTCAACATCCTTTGGGTAGAAAGGTCTAACAATATAATGGCAGAATTTCTCGCAAATATTTCCCTTAAAAACAATGATGTTACCCTTGCTCGCATATCTTTGGTAGAAGTGAAAAATAGACCAGCAGTCCCTGAGAATGTCCATAGTTGGCAAGTATTTGAGGATGATGTTGATATCCTCAGGTTTATCCAGTGTGTGGATCAGTATGATGGCCAAGAGATTGATTGTGAATCCTTAGTAGCAGTTGTAGATGGCAAGGAATATATCTTTGATCAAGAAGTTGTCCAATTGGCTACTAATCATATCCCTAAGGATTGGTTGAATTAGAGGGCATGTTTAGCATGAATGGAAATTATATGGCCCATAAATCAAATGCTACCCTAGAAGATCTAGAAGAATTCAATCTAGGATTTGAGACTTCTCCTCAGTTAGTCTATATTGGAAAAAAATTGGATAAAAATGTGAGACTAAATCTGATAAAATTGCTAAAGAAATATAAACATGGTTTTGCTTGGTTTGATGAGGATCTTAAAGATTATAGAAAAGACTTTTTCCAGCATGATATCCCTCTTAAAGAAGATGTAAAACCATTTAGGCAGAAACAAAGGCCCATTAATCCACTACTGGCTACCAAAATGCAGACAAAATTGATGAAACTGAGAGATGCAGGCATAATCCAACCTATAAGACATTCATGTTGGGTTTCTAACTCGGTCCCTGTGAGAAAGAAGAATGGGGACATAAGATTGTGCATTGATTTTAGAAATCTGAATGTGGCCTCACTGGAAGATAATTATGGACTACCCAATATGGAGGCTATGTTGCATAAAGTCACTGGATGTGATTTATTGTCTATGATGGATGGGTTCTTAGGATACAATCAAGTGCTGGTCAAAGAATCTAAATAATTCAAGACAACATTTACTACTCCTTGGGGCACTTATGTATATGCTCGCATGCTATTTGGTTTGAAAAATGCTGGTGCAACCTTTCAAAGGGCCATGGATGTGGCCTTCAAAGATCTCATAGATGTTTTGATGGTAGTAAACCAAGACGATCTAACCTCTTTTTTTAAAAAAGGAAGAAGATCAGTGTAACCACTTGGAGAAGGTTATGATAAAAGCATTGGAATATGGGGTGTCTTTGAACCCAAAACAATGCCACTTTGTTGTTACTAAAGGGAAACTTCTGGGCCACATAGTGTCAAAGGAAGGAGTAAAAATAGATCATGAAAGAGTTGAGGCTATTCGGAAGGTACTTGCTCCCAAAAACTTGAAAGGCATACAATCATTTTTAGGGAAAATCAATTTTGTCAGGAGATTTATTGCCAATTTTGTAGAACTAGTCAAGCCCATTGTCAAATTGTTGAAAAGGGATGTAAAATTTGAGTGGAATCAAGAGGCATAGTTAGCCTTTGAAAAAATAAAACAATCCATCCAAGAAGCACCTGTCCTAGTGTCCCCTAATTATACCAAACCCTTTTATTTATTCACTTTTTCTTCTTTCCATACTATTGCTGCAGTTCTATTGCAGAAAGATGATGAGGGATTTGAACATCCAATAGCCTTTTTCAGAAAATCTTTACAATCAGCTGAGCTAAACTATCAATTGATGGAAAAATAGGCTTATGCCTTGTGAAGGTAGTCAAGGCTTTCAGGCCTTATATAGTATGTGCAAAGGTGAATGCATATGTTCCTCATGCTACTGTTAAAGATATATTTGTCCAAAATGAGGTAACAAGGAAGAGGTGCAAGTGGATAAATAAAGTTTAGGAATTTGATCTAGAAATCCACATTACAAAATTGGTAAGAGGGTTAGGGTTGGAAAAACTGATGACAGAAAAGAATTTGGACCTAGTTCAGGTCAACAATGTTGATACATGTGGAAATTGTCTAACAAGTATTGAAATCCGACCTTGGTACACTAATATTGTATATTTTTTGAAAAATGCTATGTGTCTAGATGACCTAAGTGATAACCAAAGGAGGAGTCTGAGGTTACATGCTCATAAATATGTCTTGTTGCATGGTGATTTGTTTTGGAAAAATAGAGATGGGATCTTGTTGTTATGTCTTGACAAAGGACAATTAGAGAAAATTTTGAGGGAAATGCATGCTGGAATGTGTGGAGGGCATTATTCTGCCAGATCAATAGCTCATAAAAATTTGAGAGCTAGATACTATTGGCCTTGTTTGTTCCAAGATGCTTATACTTTTGTCAGAAAATGTGAACCATGTCAGAGATTCTCAAGCAAAATGAAGTTTTTAGTAGCTTTATTATTGAATCTTGTAGTAGAAGAATCCCCCTTTGCCATGTGGGGAATGGATCTCATTGGAGAATTTTCTGAGAAATCAAGTGGGGGCCATAGTTGGATTCTGTTGGTAACTGACTATTTTACAAAATGGGTAGAGGTAGTTCTAACCAAAAGAGGAACAAGCACAGTGGTCATTGATTTTTTGATGGACAATGTGATCACAAGATTTGGTGTTCCCATCAAGTTGGTAATGGATAATGCCATGTGTTTTAGGTCTGAAGAATTTACTAATTTTTGCTCTAATGTAGGAATTGTTATGTCTTGTTCATCCCCATACCATCCACAAGCCAATGGTCAGGCATAATCTAGTAATAAGAATCTCTTGCAAATTTTGAAAAAGACCCTAGAAGGTAATAAATGAGCCTAGCATATAAAGTGAAAACTTGCCCTTTGGGTAGACACAATCACTATCAAAAAGGCCACCGGAAAGTCTCCCTTTGAATTAGTATATGGTGTTCAATCAAGAATGTCTGTCAATAATTTACTTCCAATTTATAAATTCATTCAAGATGAAGATATTGAAGTCTCTGAACCCATGGAAGAAAGAATGGTTCAGTTGGTAGAATTGGATGAAGTAAAGAGAGAAAGTCAGAGGGAAAATATCAAAATGTAATGAAAGATGAAATACCTTTTTGATAAGAGGGCTAATGAGAGAAAATTTCAACTTGGTGACTTGGTATTGCAATGGAATGCTAGGGCTGAAGACAAAGGACAACATAAAAAGTTTGAATCACTGTGGTTGGGGCCTTTTCTTATCTGTCAAACTTGTGGGAAGGATTCACATTTTCTCAAAAATATGGATGATGAAGAACAGGAATTGCCAGTGCATGGACACTTTCTAAAAAACTTCTTCAAATGAATTAATTGTTTCTCCATGCACATTAGTGTTGTATCATATGTACAGGTGTGTTTTTTTCCATCATGTGTTTATTTATGTTGTGTGTTTGTTTCTAGTAATAGGTTAGTGCAGTTTTGATCTACTTTTCTAGAGATCTGTATTCTTGCTATAATCTGGGATTTAAGCATCCTTTGAGAGAGCCACTGTTGGTAGTATTTCATGTTTTGAGGCCTTACCCAAAAAAATTTGTTCCCAAATGGTCATTTCATAAAAAATGTCAAATATTTTTCAAAAAGATGCTAATACTCCCTGTAAAATGTTACACCCTGGTCCTAAAATGAGGAAAACCCTAAGTTTAGGGTCATAATTTGCTTGAATTTGAGAAAATATCTTAAACGTTCTTGGCAGGTTCTATTTTTTTGTTACTTTATTCAGTCACTTAAGTCATCTTTAAACCATGTGTTCTTTTTGAATGGGGTCATTTATATTCTTTGCTAAGTCTTAAGCGTTAATCATTCCTAAAGTTTAAAAACCCGCGAGCCTATTATTTCCTTTTATCATGTATCATGCAAGACTTTCTTAATCCAATGGTCCTCACATTCCTTCAAGATGAATATGATTGAATTTTACTCTTCAAGGGAACATGCCATGCAACCACGTGTCTCTAGCTGATTCATTCACAGATTGAAATACAAGTTTTGAGATCATCGTAGATCAAATTTGACCTGAGGGCCCGTGCTTTGCCTGTGAATGAAAGATGAATGAAGATTAGCATCGAGGGAAAGCGTCATGGTGACACCTAGAAAATTAGTGGGCCCATTGATTTAACAAAGGATATGATAAATCAACGCTATCTCCATGAAGATCTGATGGCTGGCGTTAACCCTCAATCATAAGATGAAAGGATTTTATCCATCAAGGGAATACACCATGATGACACGTGTCCCACTATGTACTTTAAAAACTGCATTTGGTAAATAGATGGCTGAATCAAGATTGGTCAAGTTAATGAAAATCTAATGGCTGGCACATAGCCTTAGATAAAAGATGGTGTTGTTTTAACTAATGAGGGAATGCACCATGCTGCCACGTGTCTTTGTAAAATCAAAACCCCGGATTACAAAGGCGATTAACGTCACAAAAGATTAAAAAGATCCAACGGTCGGCATAAAGCCTTGAGCACAAAGTAGTTTATCTTTAACTATTGAGGGAAAGAGTCATTGCGACGTGTGTCCAAGTTGGTGGGACCCTAAAGCAGCGTAAGGTTAAGTAAAGATTAGTTGAGTTAAAAGGGATCGAATGGCTGGCACAAAACCTTAGATCCAAAATGATTGAGATTTATTCTTCAAGGGAATGCGACATGATTCCATGTGTTAGAGGAGATGAAAGTTGCAGAGGATTTTCTATAGACCATTTGATACGAGGAGAAGTCAGTGAAATTGACGGTTCTATTTTAAAATATCAAAGTAACAAATTTCAATAGTTGGACACCAAGAATTGAACTCGGAGGAGTAATGGAGAATGTGTGTCTCTACCCAGTTAAAATTAATGCTTAAGCTAATGGGATTGATATCTTATTGATCACTCAAGTCATTTATCATAATTGAGAATGGTTGTAGAGCAGAGTAAGGTTGTAGTGACCACATCTAGATTTTCAAGCTTCTTGCGGAACGGGTACTTTTCTGATACTGGTATTTTTGGGTCATAAGAAATTTAAAGGAATTAATAGGGTGTGTAGTAAGAGAAAGGATTTATTATTGAAATTATCCATTTTTAGACTGTGAAAACCTAATTTCACAATGCCACCCAGAAGAGAATTCTTCATAAAGGTCAATTATAAGGATAGAAATGTCTGTGGTGATTTGTTGCAACAATTGACCATGTTAACTAATGATGCCTCTAAGACAAAGGAATTAGTCTCCAAGGATTCACACTTGAAAATAACTGAAGGGTTGTATGATTTGGGTCAGTTTGTTAAGGATGCCAAAATAGGTATGACTGGCTTGGCTTTGTTTAAGGTGCTTTTTGGTTAGAGAAATGCTAATCCCCCAAATAGTAATGTGTGGCAATTCAACATAGGAAAGTTGATAGTGCCTGGAATTTTTATGGACATGGACATGCTTGTACGCATAGCTAGGAATTATGACAGTATATCCAGAGTGGTCAGGGATAAAAATGGGCAAATCTTGATAAAGGTGACTACAGAAGAAATTAGGGAGGTTTTCAAATTGAATGATCAAAATACTTCTATGGCTAAGATTGATTTTAATCAATTAAAAGAAGTATACCAAGCCCAAAGAAAATACTTTAGAGAAGGACCCCTAAAACAATATTTTGGCACAGTTGGGGATTTGGTTCTAGTGGGGCTTATTACTAAAGAACCATTTAAAATTGATTATTTTACTTTAAAGGCCAAATCAGTTTATAGGGCTCTTTGCCAAGTCTGTGGAGATGATGAACAAGTTGAAATGCCCATCCACTATATGCTTATGATGGTTGAGATTTTGCATCCCCATTTAGCAATAATCTTTGATTTTGCTCCATATATTACAGACCTAATTCATGAAGGGTTGATAGGTGTTCAGAACACAAAGCTGACCAGACCTTTTGCATGGTACTTGCTGTTGATGCATGTGTTTCTATATAAAGGAGATGATTATTTCAAAAAGGAAATGGAACTGATAAGAGTTAAGGATGATGAAATCATTCCTGTATAGTTGTGGAATGTAGATATGAATTGGGACAATAAAGAGGCAAGTTACATAAATTTTGACAGATATTTTGTTGCCAGACTTAGGGCATTGTTGTTGAAGGATGATCCTAGGATTCTTGTAGCACTATTGAAATTCTTGAGGCCAAAATAATATGACCAAGAGCTTAATATGGTACATAATTGGGGTGATGTTATCCCTTATCCAGTATCACTTGTATTCAGGGTCTATGGTTTCAAGGGAGATCCAAACATATTACCCTATAGAGTTCCCCTTAAGATAGGGTTGGCAGAGGTCCTAAGACATATTGGGGGCTTGCAGGAGGATGCACTGATAGGAAGAGGAAAAGGAACTATTTTTCTTATGATCACCATTTCTCACCAATTCATTATCACCAAGGGAGGATGGAAACACCTGCAGGATTATTTGAAACACTACAATTTGACCACAACAATATCTAGGTGTGCTGACCCAGAGGCATTCATTAAAGATATGTTCAGAGAAAAGACAAAATGTGTGGTGTTGAATCATCAGTTCAAATTTCCAAAAGATTTAGTTAGAAATGAATTTGACTTAATAAACCAGGAGATAAAGAAAGAAAAATGGTTGGCATATAAGAAAAGCCTTGGTTTTATACACCATTTTGATAAATTATATGATCCTTTAAAGGAATTTCAGCCATGGGCTAAGAATATTGAGTCTCTAATGGATATGTTTGAAGAGATTATGCAAGCATTGAACCAGAAAAGAAATAATATTTTGCAAACAGAGCTAGAGAATGCCAAAGCAATTTTGGGTAGGGCATTCCCTGCTAGAAATATTCCACGAGGAGAATATGTAGTATACAAATGGAGGGGATACAACACAAATTTTCCAACAGGTGGAAAGACTAGTGATCCAAAAGGGAAAAGGCCACTAGATCCTAGTGTTCAAACATTGTCATTCCCCAAAAAGAAAAAAAAATAGAAGAAGGGCAACAACAACAACAACATGACCAAATCTATTCTCCTTCCCAATCTCCATTGCACATGGATGAAAAAGTTGTAGCTTAGCAATTAGTACAAATGGGAAATAGTGGAAAAATATATGTCACAGCCCAAGAATTATAGGAAGGGGTTCCTGAAGAGCCAAAACATGCTCAATTGGATTTAACAGCGGCAGATTTTTTTAGTAAAGAGATGGATCCATTGACACAGCAGGCGAGTGACAAATTTCTTTCTGATGACAACTTTGTTAAAGAAAGAGCATTTTTTCAATTCTTATAGAGAATTCATATTGATGAATTCAAGAATAAGTGCCAACAAAAGCAAGAACAACAACTTGCTAGAGATAAAGAGGAAATTGAAAATGAAGTAATGTTATCTAGGTTTAAAAAGATAACTCCTAAAGAAGGCAGAGAGATGGTCAAAAGGGAAGGAGTATTGATACTCCCAGAATGGGACACAACTGATGCTATTGTTTTTGATTCCATCAGGAAGGAAAATAAAACTGTTCATGCCACTGAAGCAGAAGTACAACAAGCTTCAAAGGGAGTTAAGTTTAGTGAAGATCATGCAGCCCTAGTTATGTGGCAATAGAGAAAAAGAACCCCAAAAACAAATGGTGAAGACACTCAAGTGGAACATTCAGGTAGCCTTTTGGTATGGAGAGTTGCAGAAAAAGGGGTTGTTGAAGTAGTAGGTATAACCTTAGAATCTCCTAAGTTTAGTTTAAACGTATCCCAAAGATTAGAAAATGAACTTAAAATCCTGAGTGAAAAATTTGAGAGAGTTTGGGTGCTTATAATGAGGAGAAGATAAAATCTATTGAGAAAGATAAGAAGATTGCTGAATTAGAAGGTAGGCAATCAGAACATTCTATTCCTCAGATGATGATTACACAAGATCCTTACCGTCCCTCATCATACAGCCCATTCATAACTTACCCCCCTTCTCCTATGCCATCAAATCCTGTTACCCAAGTAGAAGTGGAATTGGAAAGAGAGAGATTGGTTCCTGAAAGGACAAGATTAGAAGAGACCAGTAAGAAAGATCTTGAAGAGTCCTCAGCATACAAAGAAGTAGAAGAATAGGTTAAATAGAGATACTCTGATAAGATATATTCAAGCCTCTTGAGGTGTGTTATAGAAGTGAATCTTTCTACTCTTTATCTGCTAGGGAAGAAGATTATTAGAATAATAAGTGAGTATGCTGCAGACAAAGATCAATGGGGTTTGGTCATGGATAGATGGAAGGGAAAAAGGGCTTATTTGAAATCATTTTATTCCCTATCCAAGGAGAAATTGTTTTTTGATATTATTCTAACCCGTACTTACAAGTGCCTATAGTTGATGACAAACTTGGATATCAAAAGAAGCACCCTCATCGAAAAAGTAGAAACCTTGAGGAGAGAGTTTTCAAAGGATAAGTATGAGATATATCCCAACCTATTCAAAAAGGGTGGTAATATAAAGAATGAGGCATTATGGCTAAGGCAAGTAAAAGAATTAATAACAACCATGACACATAGCATCATTACCTTGGAAAGCATGGTTTTGTTTGTTCAAACCATAAATATCATTAACAGAGCCAAAGAATTTTTTGAATTCTAGAAAGAAGAGATCAAAAAGGCAAGTGCCAGCTGGGGTGAGATCAACACCAAAAATGATGAATTCATTGGTTTTGATTGGCCAAGTGATGAAGTGTACACTTCTTGGAGGGACAAGTATCAAGCAGTTGATCAGGGAGAAGGGCTTAATGTATGAAAGGCCATAAATTACAATATCTCCCAACCATTTGAATGAGACAAGGGAAGATAAAAGGTTCTACATCAACAAGATCAAAGATAAAAAAATTCCAGATGGTTGTCTCTCAACAATTCTAAAGAAAATTACAATTGCCATGCGGTCATGGGACAAAAATATTTGGAATATCTTGTAGCAAAAGTGGTTATTCAGTCCACTTGTTATTTTGTCTTATTTGGCTCTGAGTTTTGTCTTTAGCTTAGTCATTCAAAGCTTGTTGCATCCTTGATCTTTAAGGATTCCAAGATGACTAATGTTGACTATAAATGGCAAGTTGTAAGATATTGTTAAGGGTGGTAACAATCAAAACTGTGAGGCAGGATTTTTGAATTGTGTCTAAGCTCTTAAGTTTTGAAGTCAATTTGAATGTATTGAAGTCAAGATATTATTAATGAAATACAATGGAATTTCTAGTTTCAAATCATTGATGTCTTTTTGCATTTACATTCAGCTCTTGTATGTTTAATTTGTAAAGCATTTTAAATATACCAGTTATAAGATAACTATGTTGTTATTTGTGAGTTTCTTTTAAGGAAGGTTTAAATATTGCAAATAGTTCCAGAGGGTTAGGGTTTTATGCAAGAATTTGATACAAAGATATGAGAGTGAAAGGATAGTTTCTAAGGCATTCTATCTGAGATTTTGTTTGAGTTTTAATTAATTGTCTCTAGTGAATGTATGTTTCATTGTGACTCTATGGCCCAGTATTAGGCACTGGTCAAGTTCTGATAAGTAGTTGTTATCATCAAATCAATCAAATATTGAATAATCTTTTACTTTCTGTTATTTAGAATACACATGTCTAGCTAAGTGTATTGAGAAATACATTTCATTATGGTTATTCCTTGAAGAGAGAATTAATAGGTTAACCTTCCTAAACCAAATGGCCTAAAAAGAAGAAGGGTTAAAATCCTTGATCCACTTTAAGATTGCCTATGAAGTAGTGAGTCTAAAAATAGGTGCACCAACCTGAGTTTGTGGAACTCAAAGTCTAGAAGGAATGTATCCTTGTTAATTAGCCTTTTCCATGTATGAATCTGAATTGGGAATTTAAGAGTCAAGCAATTTATGGTTATATATTGATTCTACAAGAAAAAGTGCTAACAATCTTCTATTGGAGAAAATAAGGAAAGGCTAGGTTTCAAGCCATTAAAGAGGCTTTGACGGATGCTCCTTCCTCGTTAATGTTAGAGTATTATTACTCTATGCTTAAGCTTAACTTAGGTGCATTATTAATTAATTTTTAATTAATAATGTGCAGCCTAGTTTTTGCCTTTAGGGTTTCTATCTCACCTTTATAAGGTTGAGCGTTGTACTTTTCTTTTCATTCTCTATTGCATTTTTCTCACATTTTGAGAGCAATATTCTTC
>MU228047.1:561128-584792 GCA_018584345.1 Thuja plicata | reverse complement strand
AGTTGACTTCCTGAGGAAGCATGACTTATTTTGTGTTGTCAATCATGGCAACAAAGTCATACTTAAGTTCTGTTATGAAAGACAAAATGACTAAGTGTGAAAATAGGGTAGACAGACACATACAGAGTTTAGTACATTAGCGCATGTGTTAGAGAGCGCACCAGAGCATGTGTGCTTAGGTATATACTCTATGGTGTATATAAATGCTAGATCCATATGTGTAGAGTATGAAACATCAGTACAGAAAAGTTATAGGCATATTAGTAGACTTGCAGTACAGGAAATAGAGCATGGAAGCCGACTACAGTTTTGATCAGCGTGAATGATTTTGCAATGTAATGGTTAAGCACCTTTAGTTATAAGTTTGTATTAATTTAATTAATGTTGTAGTAAACACACTTAGGCCGACTTGTTCGAAAGTGTTGTATATTTTGTTTTAGGGCCGACTAGTGTTATGTTTTGGGTCGCGCCTATTCGAATTTGCATATATAAGTATGTAATGTAAAGATATGAAAGAAGTGTCAATTATTATGTAAGAGGAAGATATAGAGGGATAGTACTATGAAGTTAGTATATGATATAGCTCTTTAAAGGAGTAAGAGAAGTCACGCATACAAGGAACTGATTAGATAGTAGTGTCATTACAACAGTTCATTTTTGATATAGTGCATATCAACATTCAGAGGGTTGTAGCCTTCATCTTATTGGGCAGTGAGCCATATACCTTTAACAGGGTTTTTTAAAATACTCCTAACAGGGTTAGACCTTTAACCAGGTCATTGTACTTAATTTGTAAAGACTGCTTCTAACAGGGCAAAGGAACTTTAACAGGTTCATTATACCTAGTACAATATTTGTGGGTACTGATCCCCACTAGAGTTTTCCTCTGATCAAGGTTCTCCATAATCATATCATGTGTTATGTGTTCTTGTGTTATGTTTCTTTGGATGCAAATTTGATATATATTTAATTGGCTAAAATATAATTAATAGATAAACACTGATTCACCCCCCCCTCTCTCAGTGTTTCTAACACTTTATTTCACAGGCTTGAGAGCCACTAAATGGGAAATCAAACATGGTGTATACCTGAACACTAATTATAATTATTACCCTCAGGTTAATGGTTTAGTAGAGTCTACAAATAAGAACCTGATAAGAATAATTAAGAAGACTTTGTAAGAAAATTAGAGAGATTGGCTCTCAAAACTGAAGTCTACCTTATGGTTAGACAAAATCACTCCCAAAGGATCATTGGGAACTCTCCATACATGTTAGTCTATGGAAAAGAAGCTAAGTTATCCATTTCAATGGAGTTTCCATCTTTGGACCTTACAACTCAATTTGTCCTCTTTGAAGAAGGAGATCCCTTGTAGGTAAGGTTTCTCAGCTCATGGAGCTAGAAGAAACCAGAGAAAAATCTATGCAAACCATGGCGTTCTAGCAAATGCAAACTAAGAGAATATTTGACAAAAGGGCCATATCTAGAAGCTTCAAAGTTGGGGATATAGTCCTCAAATGGGATGAATACAGATCCAATCCTGGTAGACATACAAAGTTTGATTCCTTTTGAGGAAGACCATTTGTGAACACTGAGTACAAGGAACATAATGCTTTTTAGCTATCAACTCTTGAAGCAGAAGCCTTGCCAATATATGTTAGTGGTTTTCACCTAAAACCTTGTTTTGAGGTTTTCCCCGCTCTGTAATTATTTTCTTTCTTTTTAGGCTAGTTTCCTACTTTCCTCAGAAGTGCTTGTACACAGTTCATTGTTCCTTCTTCTGATCTCAATCCTCCTTCCTTCCAGAAGTTTTGTGTTCAAAGAAAACTCCTATGCCCAATGAAGGTTAAAAGGCTAGTGGCTTTATATGTCTAGCAGGCTGACATCCAGTAGAAATCACCAAAATGTTACCCAAATTTCCCATCCTATGATAATTTTGCCTACAAGTGGAGGAAAATGTGGCTCCCACAAGGGTAGAGCCCAGCTTGTAAGATTCTGCAATTGATTCTAGGTCTTGATCTTGTTTTCTGCATTTTTTTTACTCTCTAGTTTATCCTTGTTCATGAAAAATACCTAAGTGCAAGAACCCTAAGCATTTCATGATAAAACCCTAGTTCTTGATAAGAATGTTCTATTTCTTCATTACTTTTTAGGTAACTTAAGTTTCCTTATAAGTCATGTGCACATTAATCCTCTTTGTCTATCTCTTAGTTGCACAAAGGAAACAAAATATTGCATTTTAATTAGTGACTTCAAATTGCCTTCAGTCATGCGATCTCATGAAGGAATGGAATATTCTCTTAAGTCATCGAGATTTCATGAGGGATGTGGATCATATTTTTCAATCTTGTGGCTATCGTGTAATCTCACATCAAAAGGAAATATACACAAGTGTTTGGGATATTTAACGCAGACCATGGATCAGGTTAAGTTCAGATTCAGATCATGTGGATGGTGTTAAATCTTGGGATAAAATCAATGGTTAAGTTTTTATTCAGCGACTTCGAGACTCAGTTTATCTCTCAACTCATGGTAAACCTGGGAGTTCAAGTCTAGTTCACATTTCTTAAGTCGCGTGATCGCTAAAAGAGATCTAGGTTAATTATTTTATTCTGAGATTTCACGCTAACTGTCGATGCAAATATAATATTATGGTGGTCGCTGAGTCTCATAAGGGAACCATGGTTAAGTAGAATGATAAGAGTTTGCGAGACTGCTCAGTCGCCAAGTCTCTGAATTAAACCATGGTCAAAGAAGTTAAGTAAAGTAAAGTTCAGAGTTCTCAAATGATCTGAATTGCACTGTTTATCATGTTTTTATCACATGGTGGTCGCTTAGTCTCATAAGGAAACATAATATTCTTCTATAGTTTGGAGGTGAAGCACAGATTGTAGATCTTAGATTTGATCCTTTGGTGGTCGTGCAACCTTGTTATAAACTCAGATTTATTCAAAAGGTTCAATGACTCAGCGACAAAAAGGATTCCATACACCAGGGTTAAAGGTGAGTCAAACATGAGTTATGGATAATTTGTCATGAATCAGAGATAAATATCAACGAATGTGTTTTAAATAGGAGATCAAGATATTTTCTTGGTCATTGATACAAGTACATGTGCCACCCGTGACCATTGATATTTAAATATTCAAATATTCAAATGATCTAATCTTAGAGTTCATAGCGGTGGCATGATTTTTCAAGATGAATATAGAGGGATGAGTGGAGCCGAATTCTCTAAATCACATTTATGGCGATGGGAAAGATTTTCAAGACTGTATCCAAGATCGATTAAGATATTTCTAAAATGCATTGATGAGCATATTTGACATTTTTAGGGTTTCTAAATTGTTTAAAAAGATCTATTGTAACCTTAATTTGGATCGGTGGATTGACTCCTGAGCCTGTGTGCTAGAGGAGCATGTATATAAGTAGTTTTAGAAGATTTTAGAGCTTAGAAGAATAGATTTTCTTGTCTAGGAATTAGTTTTTCAGCAAATGAAAGCTTTCTGTGGCATTTTCTCTGCCCTCAAGTTTTCTTTGTTGGAACTTCTCATTGAATTCCAGATTATGTATGAGCTTTCTGTGGCATTTTTTCTTCCCTCAAGCTTTTCCTTCTCTACACTTCTCTTATTGAATATAATATAGTGGCTTATGTTAGAGAAATCTTGGATTTCTTGAGCCTTTCTTTCTTTCAACATCTTTGTGTACTACTGTGTATAATTTGAATTATAGCTAATCTTGTGTATTTTGATCATCCCTGGTTATTTTTGTCTCATTTCTATGCCTATTTGTTGAAGTGAATGTCTCCTTGTAGGTCACAATCTGTGTCTATTCCCTTGGGAAAGTTATTGTTTGTGAAATCTTTCCTTTCCTTTAATAGCCTCTTTCCATATCAGACCTCTCTATGAAATACTTATGCAAGCCTGTTCAAAAAGATTGTGTTCTAATAGATCTAAGAATCTTCATGCTATTTTGGTCATTGTGTTATGATTCATGTTACCTTCGGTGTATCACCTAGTAGGATAATTTGCTTTTCATTTTTTTCCTTTCAAACATTCCTTCTATCCCTTTCCCTTCCAAGTTTACTTTCATGTTCAAGAGAAGATTAGGTGATTATCCAAGAGGAACCGGCCTAGAACCCGAAGACTTCACTTCAATTAGCAGAGGTCCCACAACCTAGAAGTGATTCCCATGTTATACTAGATTGCTAGGCTCAAGCGCTTGGTAGGGTGCAAAATTTAGTGTATAAAAATTACCTTTCATTACAAGGGTTAAAATATAGTACATTATAGAAAGACTCTGCACTCAACTATCTATTGGAAACTATCACACATTATAAAAATATGGTATATAAATTCAGAGAGGAAGGGTAAAATTCAAGGGCAAGACATATTTCAAGAATATTTTTATACAATATTTTTATTTTATACCCAACAAGACTTACAGTGGTGCTTTACAAAGGATAAATTTTTTATATTACTACCATTATAAGAATTTATTAATGTATAGTGAAGGAAATCACCAAACCCCAAGTTTATTCTTTCTTCTAAAATAGTAGTGCCTTCACAATATATGACACATTTCAATGTAGGGACATCTGGAAGGTGATAGATTCATTTTATTTTGATTTGAGATTATTATTATTTTATTCAAAGAGAAGACATTTCCACAATCCATGATAATAACAATTAAGAATTTCTGGATTTGATTGTGTTGTGAATTTTTGCATTGCAATTTTGAATCACACTTCGTGATCCATCATCCTGATGATGGATCACAGAGTGTGATTCGAAACGTCAATGAAAAAATTCACAACACAATCAAATCCAAATTCTTAATTGTTATTATTTTATTATTGTGTTCTTGTTCCAAGCTACTAGGGGTCTCATGGGAAGCTATCATATTTCTTTGTAGTTAATTGTATGAACTTTTGGTTTGGAGCTTATGTAGAGTAGGGAAAGACACATATTAAACATTTGAATTGTAGAAGATATGATTCATTGCAAATTTGTATGGAGGTCTCTGATATACGATTGAGTGATCTTTTTACATGATAGATACCTATGTTCAAGTTTGGGAGTTTGTTTTGACAATTTGGGGATGTGGGATAACAAGAGGATTCAAGTGGAGATAAATTCAGTTTAACAGATATTTTGGTAAGAAATTCATGATTAATCATATTCATTCCTACGTCACCATGTATGATTTGGGTGTAAGGTGTGGCCAACTACACATTTCATGTGGCTTAGAATTATGCGCCATATCTTAGCCAATAAAAATAATTTGGGAAGCTTGTGGATGCTATATATGGATGATTGAATAATTTTTAGGACAAGAAACAAATTAGAATAAAATGGAGGAAGATAAAGACAACAAAGTAGGCAATAGTGTGGTAATGAAGATGGTATAGATAAAGTAGTGAAATAGAAAGGAGGAAATGATTTCAACATGAACGAAAGAGAAATTTCCTAATGACACTATTAAGCATACTCATGTGCATATAAACCTCTCAACTCAATACATAATCTTATCTAATGTTCTCTATCACAATCCTATAATTACCTTCTCTTATGATGTCTTGCTAAGGCCAAGACACCCCTTTCCCTTTACAAAGCCCATTTTGATTCCATGGATGGGCATGTTGGTGGTAATTAATTAGTACATAATTTTATTAATATGGGATATTATTGGAAAATGATGGAATAATTACTTTGTCTTTGTCAATAAATGTCACCAATGTCAATAAAACAACAATCTAATTCAAGATCCCATAAAGAAACTTCAAACTTAGACCTCTTCTTGGCTATTCCAAAATTGGGTCTTGAATATCATTGAAAAGATATCTCCCCCTTCTTCTAAGGGACACACCTTGATAATAACAACTACCAATTACTTCACAAAGTGGGTTGAAAAAGTTTTGCTAAGATCCATCACTACTGAAGCAATCTGTGGCTTTCTAAATAATATAATTTTTAATCTTTGATTTCTTTCCATCATTATTTTGGATAATGGTACCTCCTTTATAAATAATAAAGTAAATAAGTTCCTATATAAGTTTCATATTCAACATCATTTCTCTACACCTTACTATATATAATATATTGGCCAAGTTGAAGCTTCTAACAAAATTATTGAGAAGATCTTGCATAAGTCAATGAACAAGAATGGTAAATTTTGGCATACTTGATTTCCATTAACATTGTGGTCCTATCAAAAAGGTGTTTATATGGCTAGTGACACTACACCCTACAATCTCATGTATGGGATTGATGCTACCATTCCTCTTGAGTTTAAATTCCCATCTATACGGTTTTCCCCAAGGGAATTAATTAATGGTGTTACTTATGACATCAATTTTCTACATGAGCTTTAGTTTATTGTTGAGAACCACATTTAGGCCCTTCAACACCTCTAAAATTATCAAAATTCTTTATCTCAACAATAAAATCAAAGTATTCTTTCTTGAACTTTCAAGGTGGGTGATCTTGCTCTCTATGAGAACTAGAGAAACATGAATGCACCACCTGACCACATCATTTCCTTTGTCTACTATTCTAGTACCTATGGTTTATTTGAGATAGATGGTATGTCATCAAAGGAACCTATAAATTCCATGCACTTGCACCTATACTATGCATAAATATTCCTATGTGTTATCTACATGATCCTTGGTGTCTATCATAATAAGGAAATTGTGTTATGACATTTTTTTATCGATACATTTTGGATCCATTATATTATAATGTGTACATGCATATGTGTTTTTGGATTCTAACTTTAGAATTTAGTCATACATATGTGTGTATGCTCTCATTACATGCATAGTATAAAACTAACATCGATATCAATCCATATCATTAGATCATCATCGTAAACATATATAAAAATTTAATCATGATGCCATCTAATCTAATCATACATAGAAAGAGAATCCATAATATACATGGAATCAAATGCATATATCCAGAAGTAAGCATAATGATAAAATCAAAACTTATATATGTATATCATCAATGAATAAGTGTCAAATGCACATGTGTCATATCACTAAAAAACACATGATTTTTATATATGTGTATATAACTATACATATAAAAAATATGCTATACATTAGATGTATCACTCTCTCTGTAAAAATTGTGTTAAAAAATCAAGAACCACTTAGAGCATGGGTTCTTGAACCTGTTAGTGCTAGCAGGTCCTAGTCTCAACATGGTGGTTTCCTGAGTAAAATAAACTAAGAGAAAGAATTTGAAGATCTCTGTGTATGAAGGCCCCTCAACTCCCCTCTCAGCTCAATGATAGTCTCTTGCATCTCCATCTCTTGTTGTCTTACCTCTCCTATATCCTCTACTAGATAACACACTCGGGTGTAGTCAAGGTCTTTAGTGGCCCTAATCTATCATGCATCAACCTATCTCTAGAGGTCACTAACCTAGCTCTATAGGGAATTACATGCATACTCATCACTCTCTGGATATGTCAATTCTAGGTCTCCCTCCACTATGGCCTAGTCCTACTTTGTAAGAATGATGCACAACAAAACCATGCTCTGATCCCTTTGCCCCATCATGGTGGCCACTTGGGCATCCTACTGTACCAACTTGACCCAGGTATCCTCATAAACTATTATGAGGAATTCTATATGCTCAAATAGGTCCACGTGTCTCCCAATTAACCGACATGACTTGTATGCATCCAAGACAAGGCCCTAAATGGTCACCTAAGGAACCATCTCCTTAAGAAAATGGGAGATGTACCTGAGCCCCTAAACCATGCCCTCTTCATACAAAGAGAGAGAAGATGACATTATTATATGTATCATTGCAATCTCACACACACACACACACACACACACACACACACACACACACACACACACATATATATCTACTCTATCATTGTCAGTTTGTCAGTCTAGGTCTAGTGAAAAATCCCTACTGCCTAATGTCCCTAGGATCCCCCTATGTATAGGAGGAGGTGCTCATGCCCATCAAGGATATGGATACATAGGCACTAGTGAACCTAACCCATATGATCAAACATATATGATTGGGATGATTGTTGGGGACACCACCTATGTCACCACCTAGGCCTCTTATCCTTGGCTTGTTGCTAGAGGAATCCTCAGTGGCATATGTTGTGGCCTTTATTAAGGGCTCTATGATACCTCATAATCTCTCTCGGGTGTATCCATATGGAAGATGGGCTCAGGGCACATCTAGGCCCACTAAGCTATGAAACCATCTATAACACTAACATCATCAATGTCTAGTGTGGGTATAGGGTAATCATCTCCTCACTTTGATAGACTCCCTCGGGTATCATCAATCATGGAAAATGGGAGGTCATGTGGCTAGGTGGCTCTTTGAACTGACTAAACATATGTAGGATGTACGATAGTCATTATTTGCACCTATTTGTATTGTTTCATACACTAGAGCCAGTAATAAGGTAGTACTATATAGTTTTGGTGGCTAGCTAAAAAGTGATTACACTACATCTACACTAGATAATCTATGTCATTTCCCCAACCATTCATGCCTTCTTAAGTCTACTAGAAAACATCTCTTTCTCTTAGGTGGATCTATAATGAGCTTCCAAAATATGAGGTCTATGAATCTCCACTCACCCTGTTGCATTGGATAAGAATGGGCCCATGGAAGATGGTGGTCAATAAGCTATGGGAATCCTACTAGATTAGTGCACATGATGTGCTCTAACTATAACACCTTTTGAAAGTAAAATATAGTTGGTACCTTCTCTTATTTTTCTATGTTTGTGTATCACATGTTGATACCTTTCACAGAAGTATATCGTCTTTGCAGGTTGGAAATTTGTGTTAAATTAATTCTAAACTGTGAGGAAGATTTTCTCCTTTTGGGAACTATCATTTTAGCCTTCTTTAAAATTTATAATGTAAGGATTGTGTTATTGAGTTATGTAGGGAAGATCTTAGTTACTGGTTATAATGTGTGTTGGTTATTTGTTAAGTCTCAAAGAAGCAGTTTGGCACATCACCTTTAGTAGTAGGTTTCATTCTATGTTTCCTTCTAACCCTTTCCCTCTGTAAATATTTAGTCTAGGTGAAGTACCTAGGAATCTGGCCTTCTCCAGAGATTCACTTCTTTTTTGGGTTACCCACAACCCAGAAGTGTTCCCATGTATCACTAGATTGTTGAGTTTACTCTGTAGGGTGCAGATTTAAGTGATAATAGTTTTTGGCATGCCCGGTGAGTCTAAGAACTGATTCTCAATTCTTTTCAGAATTTATGTTGTTGTTTTATGGTGTGGACAATAGTAGTATCTGCCTTTGGAGGAAAGAAAGAAGCACATCTAGAAACTCTTGAGGAATATTTTCTAGTTTTATCAGTTAAAGTGTTGGTATGTTCCAAAGAAAATTTGGGGTTTTTCTGATTTTCTAGCTCTTTGAATGTTTCATTATGTCAAAATTTCATGGAAGCATGTTTTATCATTCCCTGTATCATGAAAATATTTTCCATGGATCTCCCTATCATCCATATCAAAACAAATATACTGCTGGTTTCATAGAAATTGACCACAGTAAAACATGTTAGCAGCAATTTCCATATGTTTTCCACCCACCTACCGCTGCTCATACTCCATGTCAGCCAGCCAATGCATATCAGCAACCTCAAGAAGGCCATTTTATTCCAAGTAATCCTAGTGATTGTCAGAATCATCCCCACAATGCTGATTACATGAGCATAAAGGACATGTCAAACTTTCAAGACCAGATGAGGTGTATTGACATGAAACAAGAGTATAACTTGCAGCAAGATGAGTGGGCTTACCAGGCCTATCAAAAGCAACATGATATGGAGGTACAAAAAAGACAACATGAGGAGGATGTTGCAAGCGATTTGTCCATAAAAGAGAAACAAGTAAGAATATTACTTGCTCGAGCTCAGGAGCTAAAAGCTCAACCAACTTCTCATGTTCCATGTTTCATACCGCAATCATTTGAAGCAATGAATCCACTTCTAGAATCCTCCATTAAATATGCTAAATATGAAATTCCCAGTTTTAGAGGATTCATTTTAGTGAAAGAGAAGATGGTACCCATACAAACACAACCCACCTCTCTACAAGGGTAGTCTATTAAGGAGATTTGTATACCCCAAGAGAATCCTCAAGTTTCTCAAAGTCCTTCTCTAAGTCGACCTTCTTGTCTTGCCACTATTTTCCTTTTCTTTTCAAGTGAATTATTTTTGGAGTGATATGTGACACTTGAGGGTTTTCATTTATGGAAACACATCTAGTATGATGATCGCTTAGAGTTGTTTACGGTTTTGGAGATGCAAATTGTAAAATGATTAAGTATAGTAGTATAGTTTTGGACAACGAAGATAGTATATGATGAATGATGACATGTAAGCTTAGAGAAAGATATTTTTGGGTATGTATGACCTTCAGGCAAGGTTTCTTTAGTTTTTCTATTGATCACAATGATTTATAGTGTTTTGAAGACATGCAAAGACAAAGTAACAAAGACACATGGCAGATGAACAGTCGCGATGATTAAGAGAGTATGACATGAAATACAATCATGCTAAGTTGGATTGGGATTATGGATAAACTATTATTTGGTTTTATAAGGTCATCGAATTTGTATTTACTCTTTACATAAGTATTAATTCTATTTTCTAATATATTAGAGAGCCGACTGGATAATGTAATACACACGCGCGCGCGCACACACACACACTCACACACACACACACACACACACATATATGAAGAGCTTTTTTTAAAGTGAAAAGAGAAGGATAGTGTGAAATTTATGAGATGATATGAAGCAGATGGAATGTGTGGATGCATTGTGATGTCAAATATATGCGAGATATAACTGGATCTATCTAAGCATAGTTGATGCTTGTATTGTTCATTTCTGAGATTGATTGTAATAGAACTATTTGTGATTGTGAGAGCAGTGTGCTCAGTATACCTTTAACATGGTTTTGTATTCCCCTAACACAGAAATGTGCTAATGTAATATTCACCTCATAATAGGGCTAGGTCTCTGAATAGGGACACTATACTTTTAGTACATATATGTGGGTACCATCCCCACTAGGTTTTTCCTTTGGAAAGGGTTTCCTTGACTACAACTCATGGTTTTATGAGTTATGTGTTATGTTCTTATGTTCTTTTCATTTCAGGAATTATATGGTTAAGTTGGAAATTATTAAGTTCTTGTTTAAACTATTGTAATATTGATTTACCCCCCTCTCAGTATTACTTAATCCTAACAACTTTATCCTAGAGGACCTATTTTTTATCGAGAGGGTTGATGTAATGATAAAAGAAATGGTTTTGAGGAGATGGAAGAGAAAAGACATGTAGTTGATGAGCTTTCATGTGATGAAGAGAAAGGAAAATTAGGATTGTTGGTGTTGAGTGATGACTATAATCAGTTAGGGTTGTAGGGCATAGAGAAAGAAAGTGATGCTCAACCTGAACTCTGGTTAAAATTAAATTGGGGCAAAAAGGTAACTGTTGGTTGTATTTCCATTTTTGAAGCTTTCCAGTAAAATTTTTGAGTGCTTAGTCAGTTTTCTTGCATAATTGTCTAATTTCTATCCAAAACTGCTAAAATCCCTCTGCAATATAGTTTTATTCAAGTCTAAAAATTAGAGAAGTATGTGAAACCCTAAGAATTAAGTCAATTTTCATGGAAATCCAAGGAAAACCCTAGTTCTTGAAAATCCCTTCTATTTTGTACTTACTTTTTTAGAGAAAGCCAAGTCACTAAAGTCATGTGCCTATTTCATATTTTATATGTAAATCGCGATGTCTCTTTATAACTTGAGAATATTACATTCCTCTTTGAGACCTAGTGAACTACTTTGGTCATGTTATCTCTATAAGAAAAGAATATTCTTCCAATGCTAATGAGATTTCACGCAGGCCATTGATGAAGACTATGATCCTATGGTGTGCAAAAAGTCTCTTTGAAAACCCAGAGTTAGAAAAATCATTTGGAGACTTTGAGATCACTCAGTCGCGCAGTCTCGAAAGCTGATCAGAGTTAGAAACTAAGTTAAAGATGGTTTGAAGTTTCATGCAGTCACATAATCGCGAAGAGAAATAAGAGTTAAGTCGAAAGATATGAGATTAAGTGATAGCCGATGATCTGAGAGATAATCTTGCGGTGGTCGTGAAGTCTTGAAGTAAACTCTTGAGTTAAGGAATCTATCAGCAACTTCAAAATTCACACAGTCATGGTGTCTCACAAATAAACCATTGTTAAGAGATTGGTTAAAAGCCTTCAGTCATTTGATCTCTTTTGAAAGCAAGGGTTAAGTTAAAAGCTAGGAGATAAAGCGACTACCGTCAGATGCAAGGTTGATCCTATGGCTAGCGTGAAGTTGTGAGAAGAATTTTCAGATTGATAAAAGATTAAGAGATATCCCAACTATAGTTAGATTAAATCAAGATCTAATGGCTGGCGTTCAATCTCAAAAGAAACCCCGAGTCAGGGATTTCTTAAAGCGACAACAAGATCCAATGAGTCATGAAATCTTGATAAGAACTATGGTTGAATAAGAGTTCAGTAAAGTATAAGTAGAGTTTGCAGTGAGAATATCTGAGCCATGAAACAAAGAAGATCTAATGGATAGTGTGAAGTCACTTTTGAAAGTCAAAAAGTCAAAAAAGGTTCAGCGATTCAACGATGGTGATTCAGATTTGAAAACATGTCTTATAAATCTTTTAGAGATATGATTTAGTCATGAAGTCTCAAAGAAAACCAAAGTTTAAGAAATTCTTTCCATGACTTGGAGATAGCTTAAGTCAAACAGTCTCAGAGTAAACTGCATTTAAGTGAAAAACTAATGAGATTACACGCGAACCATTGGATCAAAGGTGGATCAAAGGGTACTCGCAAAGTCTCAGATAAAAAATAGCATGTACAGAATGAATATAAGATTACACATGAACCGTCTGATTGAAGGAAAATCTAGTGATGGTCGTGTAATATCGAAATAAACTCAAAGTTAATGAAATCCTAAAGAGAATTTGATTTTGCACAGTTGCGTAGTCTCTAAAAAGAACTAAAGGTTTAAGCCTGAGTTATTCAAAGGCCTTACATGTGGAGTCTCGAAAGGAATGTGAGCTAAGTGATTCCTATCAGTGATTAAGAGATGAGAATTGATAAAGATGAAGATCATGTGGTGCTTATTAAGTCTTAGAGAAGAACCAGAGTTAAAGATAACTCTCCATGACAAAGAGATCATATAGTCACACAGTCGCTGAAGAGAACCAGAGTCAGAGTGAGGTAAGATATAAGGTTTTATCCTACTCCATGTTGTACAGTTTTTAGCCAATCAGAATGCAAATATTATGAAAGCATGTTTAAAGGGTTGCTGAGCTATGATAAATGAGCCAATCGTATCAAATCTTGATCCAATTTCCAATATAATAAGGTTTTAATTGAAAAGAAATCATTCAAAATTAGTCACCTGTCAGTTTAAAATGCCACGGCTAGAATGGAAAAATGATATCACAGCACGTAGAAGTAATGACAGAAGTGACTGAGTTGCAAATCCATAATTTCAAAGCAATGTTTGTGCATTGATTTCTCTGAATATGTAGGTGCTACTATTGATCATTTTATTTTCACCAAGAGCTTCAATTTTCAGAGCGTATTTGCACAAGCAATAAGAGTTTTTAAGAGAACAGAGCTATACAGACATATAGATTAAAGATGGAATATTTGATCAGTTGCAATCTAGACCAGACAATATGAGAAGAGAATTGAGTGTTGCCTCTACTAGCGGGAAGAGCGGAGATGATGATGATCTCAAAGGAAAGAGGAATTATTCAGAAGAGTTCATACAACTTCTTCTAGGCTCCAATCAGGGAAAAAGGGTAAATGATGAGTACCTTGGTGACAATTATGCTTATATTAGGGTTGGTAAGACACCAAATTGTTCAGTTTATTATTTTTTTAACTATTTCCATAAGAATAGTGAGGGTCCTATGCCTATATCAAACCATTGGATGCGTGGATTGGCAAAATTAGTTCCTGATGTGTTTGTAGATGTTGATTAATTATTGGAACTAGTCAGTAGGTACGACATCAGTTCAAAAACCATCAAGAAGGATGATGACACTATTCTAGTAACCCTTGATAGGACATCATTCATGAAAGCATTTAATTTGTATATCCCCTTTTCAACAGAAATCAATTTGAAAGCCCTAGCTACTAGATATACTAAGGAGGTTGGTTTTTTAGCTAAATTGATTTGGGCCATGTGCCAAAGGGAACCAGGAATTATATTGCCCCTATTCCTAGTGATAATGCACCATATTCTTACAAAGACCTGGAATTCTACATGAATTAAATTTCATATTCCCTATGTAGATTCTTAGGTGTGGATAGTGGAAGAGAGAGAGTATCATCGGACATGCTGATGATAATTCTAGATTTGCAAAGTCCCTATGTTAGTACTGACTATGATTACATTCAGTATGTAATTGATAAAATGTACCAGGGATTTGTGGATATCCAGAGCAAGGTAGGAATCCCTAAATTCTTTCAATATTCATTGCTCATGCATTTAATTATGTTCTATAATTTTAATATCATGGACCAGCCAAATTTGTAGCTCAGAAGATTTTAACATGGTCAGTCCAACCCTGTACAAGGTTGGTTAAGGGTATGGAACTACACATCTAGAGAAATGAGTTCTGTGCATTTGAGAACTGGGTAGTATACCCCTTACTAAGAAATTTAGGAGTCAACATGACTAGGCTTCCAGTAAAGGTGTTAAAACTTTTGAGACCTTGCAAGTTTGTGGATAAATGGAATGGAAACCACAACTGTGGTGATTTTTATTGCCATCAAAATTTTACCTTGATCAGAGTATATGGTTTCTCTCAACCACCACACATTTTTCCTTATAGAGTGCCACCCAGAATTGCTATCATGGATTTCCTATGGCAACTCATGCTGGAAAATAGGGAGCATTTGGCTCCACATAGGAAATGAACTTTCACTCCAAGCCAGTTTATTGCCTCTTATTTCACAATAGGGAAGAGGGCTTATGATGTTGTAAATTCATGGTTGAGACATTATAGGATGAATGTTGCCCTGTATAGATACATTGATACAGAAGGGTTCATAAAAACTGCTATGAAACTCTTGACACCCATCATTCCAATTACAAAGGAGCATCAACCATGTGAAGAAGTGGACTTGATCAGAAATATCCTTGAAGAGTATGAAATTTTAGCAAGGTCAACAGAGATTAGAGAAGGTGATTGAGTCTTATGAGATTCTGTGAAATCAACTGGAGGAACAAATTGAGGATAAGGATAGAGGTCCAAATAAGAAATCATCATCAAAATATAGCAGCATTTACTCTATACACAACCCACCACCTCAGGATCAGCCACCTCAGACTGACAAAAATATAATTGATTTAACACAGGGACATGAGGCTGAGGTAGTTTTTGAACCTCCTCATAAAAAGAAAAGAGTGGAAGCAGGGGAACCTTCTGTTGTAAAGACATAGAAGAAGAAAAAAGAAAAAGTGAGTGCCCTATTCATAGGGACTAGTGCCTATGACCACCAATTAAGAAATGTCATAAGAGAAGGGAAAAAGAAAAGAAAAGATACTGATGAAAATGTTGAGATGCCTCTCATATTATGCTAGGATGACAGGGAGCTGCAGCAAGAGGATTTATTAAAATAAGATGAATTCATAAAGAGAAAAGAATTCAAAGACTTCATAAGTGGGCCAAAAAATAGCAGGTAGGGGCACAATTGAAATTAGATGGAGGAGAAGCTATAGAAAGTGAGGCATTATAGGCTCTCCAAGAATATGACCCAGAGTTTGAAAACATGACCCCTCATGAGGCCAGGCAGCTAGTGAGATCAAGTGGCATTCTCTTAGTAGAGGGATGGGACTTGGCTTTAGCCTTCATTATTGATCAAATCAGAAGGCATCTAGACATAAAATTATCAACAGAGACACAAGTAGGGGAAATGATAAAAGGATGTGGCTATAATGCCCAATCTCAAACTCTAGCTATGTGGGCTCTAGCTCCAAAGAATCAAAAGCCATCACTAATCAATGTCCAAAAGAAGATGGAGGGAGATAAAATATTCTGGTTTGTGCATAATACAGGGGATCTAGATATTTCTCAGGCACTAGCCAACTTTTAAAACTTGAATGAAGAAAAGGAAGTTCAAATGTCCAACAGATATCAGAATTTTTTTGATGAAACAAGCCTTATTGCAAAGGATAAAGAGTTGGGATTAATAAAGATCAGTGCCATGGAGAAAATAATTGAATTTCTAACCTAGAAGCTACAAGAGATCCCAGAGGTTGTTCATATTGATCCTAAATAAGAAGAAGATGCTCTTGTACAAACAAAGGAAACAAGGGATGCACAAAAGGAATCAGAGAAAAAGAATGCAGAGAAGAACAGTGTGGCTTTAGAAGCCTTTCAAATATCTTGCAACATAGGATTAACATCCTAAAAGAAAAGGTTGATTTAGTTCATGGGGCCTATAATAAGTTACCTGGCCTACAAGTAGAGGTAACTAGTTTTGTATCTATTTTGAACCCCTACTTTGGGACTTGGTCAGTCAGGACCAATTTATTTGAAAGGTTAGCATCCTTACAGCCACTAAGGGTAGATTTACCAGAGATTATCACTCAAGTTGGAGATAAAATAGATCATATTTGGGTAACCTTGTCCTTTTTCAAGGGCAAAGAAAATAAGATAAAGACCAGATTAAATATGTTTGGGTCTGATTATAATAAGTTTTTTCCTTCATTCAGAACAAAGGACAATCAGATTAAGGGAGAAGATATTTGGAGAAATGAATTTGATTTATTATTTCCTAGTAAAGAGGCATTTATTTTTGACACAAAGGAATTAGATTTGTAGAGGTTTAATAAAACCTTGGATGAGGCATTTAAGGTTGAGATAGATTTTAATAAATTCATAACTGATGTCAAGAGAATAACAAATGCTAGACGGGAAAGGCAGAAGGCACAACTTGAAATCATTCAAAGCTTTAATTGGCCTGCAAAGGAATATGTCACAACATGGGGTGTTCTTACAAAGCCCAATAAAAATAAGCTTTCCATAGCTGACCTTGACATTATGGATGAAGAGTCGAAGGACACCTGACACCTAATCTTTGAGCATAGAGAGGTTAGTCATCTAAAAAGATTAGTCTATGGTATCCTATAATGGTGGTCACTAACTCTTGCAACAACTATTAGAGTCTATACAAAACATATTCAGACAAAAGTGTCAGCTATCAGAAGATTTAATTTAGTTGTATTCCTATTTTGTCCTTCCACATCTTTTTGTCTTCTTCTAGGTTTTTAGGGTTAGGTCTTAAACCATTCGAAGCTTGTTGCATCCTTAATTTTGAAGGATTAAAAGATGGTTTAGACTATATATGGATAATTTGTATCATTTTGTAAGGGTGATGAGATGAGAAGTGAAATATAATTAAAAGCCATACTATTTAATTTTGTCTGAGTTTTGTGCATATTGTCTCTTAAATTTATTTAAAGCAGTAATCATATTAATAAAATACATTGCAGTTTCTATCCTACATCTTGTGTTTGTCTCTTTATATTTCTATTCTAGCTCTTGTATGTTTAAATTGTAAGGCGGTTTAGATATACCAATTACAAGGTGATTGTGCAGTTGCTTGTGAGTTATTTCAAGGAAAGAATAAGTCTAATAGGTGATCCTAGAGAGCTAAGCATTAGTATTAGGATCTGGTAATAGGGGTATTGGAGTGAAAGGTAGTATGTAAGGCATTCTACCCAAATTTCATGTATTTACATTAATCAGTTATTGTGGATTTACATTTAATATTGACTCTTTGCCCAAGGATTAGGCACTGGTTAGGGTTTGGAAAAATAGTAAATCATCATCCAACATTCAAAAAAAAATCTATCATTTACATTTCAGTCATAAATGCGTATGAGTTTAACTAATTGTATCAAAGAATACAATTCATTTTTCTGATTCCTTCAAGAGATAATCTCTAGGTTAACTGTCCTAAGTTCAGAGAAATACAAAAGGAAGAAGGTTGATAATCCTTATCACATTATTGTTTTCTATTATTAAGATAATGGTTTGTCTTATTAAGCTCTGTATCAGATTAATTATAGTCATTTGCATAGTTTTCTATCTACTGATACAATAAAAGGCAATTAGGAATCTAGTAAGAGACCTAATCCACTATAATAGATACTGCATGTCAATAACCATTTGAAGGTACACCTACCTGAGCCTGTGGATCTCAAAGTCGAAGGAGGAAATAGTCCTCAGTAATTAGGATTTCTCTTGCATAAAGTTAATTTGGAAATATAAAGAGCAAACATTCACACTATTTACGGAACTTGCAAAAAAAATCCCTAACAAATTGGTGACTCTGCTAGGGAATTGAGATTACAAAGTCTTGTCAAACTATTTTGAATATCTATGGTGCTTAAAAGTTTAAACTAAATTTCAGATTGAGTTGGCCCATCCGAGTCGCACTAAAAAATTGGTGACTTTGCTGGGGAAATTAAAAGTTGTACTCAGAATATTTCAGGTGTTTAAAAGTTAAATCAATTTTATAGTTGAGTTTTCCTATCTAGGTCATTCTTATAGTATTCATATTTCCCAAATTTGTGTTGGGTGGCTACTCTAAAATAAAATCTCAGTACTCTAAAATAAAATCTCTGTAATCAGTGCAAAAAGTGAATTTCAAATATTTATACACATCTTATAAATATGAATACTAGTTCAAGAATGAGGGATAATCCTACCGTTGAGTTGGATAGTGGAATCCCAACCACTTCAAATACTAAGATTTCTTGGGGAGAGAAGAAGAACCAAGCTAACATAAATTAATTTTATCCAAGAAATGAAAAAAACAACACTAGAAGAAAAGATGCAAACTAATCTAGTCACGAGGGGAACACCTTAGTCTATGAAGAATCCCCTGACCTTGGATTAGAAACATATGAAATTACCACTACTTCTAGTGAAAGAGAAGGAACTGACACTATTAGCTTAGATTCTGAAGTTCCTTCTGATGAGCTTGCTGAAGAGGAAAGAATCCACATGAGGCAGTTGGCCCTTATTCAGAAAAAAAAGAGAGAAAAATATCTTAAAAAGACAAAAACATGATAAAAAAGATGTTGATAAGTTTAGAAGAAGATCTTTAAGACATCAAGCAGTGAAAACTATTGAGAGGTCTCATAGAGACCAAGAGACTCCAATCACTCACAAAGGTTTTGGTCCTCAAGCCTTTAGAGATAAAGGAAAATCGAAAGTTGCTGAAAATAAAATTGAGGAACCAAAAACTCATAAAGTCATGACTGAACAAATGTCTAAGATAGACATTGATCTTGAAAGATCAAGATGGGAGAAAGAAACTATGGCAAAAATGTTGGAAAAGGCAAAAGTTGAAGCTGTCACCTTGGAGATGAAGAAAAAGATTGACTTTTTACAATCTTCCAAATATTCTTATGTTGGTGTTGAAAAACTACATCTTCAAAAGACAAGACTGCCTCTTTCGAGGAGAATAAAAAATTTCAAAGGAGGCCATTGCATCCAGAAAGGTACAAACAATTCACTTTTATTGGCATTCCTAGTTATCCTAATGCAGTACCTAATGATATTGGGGAAAAAATCCCAAAGTTTTTAGGAGACAATGTTATTTCTTGTGACATCCATCTAAGAAAATTTATAGATATCATAGATGATTTAAATATTAATCATGAATATTTCCTAATGAAGCTAATTGTTTAATCCTTAGTAGAATATCCTAGGGAATGGTTTAGAGGATTGTCTAATGGTTATGTAGCATCTATGGAAGAATTGATAGATTTGTTCAAAGATCAGTATGGTGTCAAAACTAATGAAGGATTCTTGTTAAATGAATTCAAAAAAATAAAGAAGAACTTCAATGAAGAGGTTACTGAATTCAACACAAGATTTCAAAGAACCATGCACAAGCTCTTTCAAAAAATCAAACTAGATGAAAATGTATGTCTAGCTACATACCTAAATGCTTTTGATTCAAAGATGGTTTATGCTCTTAGAGATAAAAATGCTAGAAGTCTTACAGATGCATATAAAATAGCATTAAACATAGAAATGAACACAAGAGTGTCGTGAAAAATGGGTAGAAGAGATGATGCTCATTTCAGTAGGAGGAAATAACCTGAATATAAAGAATACAAGGCTCCACAAAACAAAAAACCATCCTATAATAATAATTATAATCCATAGAATAGGATGCAGAATAATCCCTATGGTACCCCGTTCAAGGATGGAAAGCCTATTGCTCCATCAAGAAAAGATAAAGAAAAAAATAGAACCCCTAACTCTCTACATAAAAATACTGTGAATATGTGCAGTGACACTTATTGGTGTGAGGATTTTCAAACCCCACACAACCCTAATTTTTGTGTTGTAGCCCTGGACATAAGTGCTAATGAAGAGAAAGAAGGTGAAGAGGGTGAGCTATGTGATCACAATAGATGTGATATGACTAATTCTTATGCTTGCTTTGATATAGATTTTGAAGAAGAAGTCGAGAACCATGACATGTACGGTTCACAAGGAATAATGGATGTATATCACCAATAATTCCTCTCTGATAGTGATGAAGAGGAGGTTGATGATATAAGATTCTATGCCTAGAATATTTAAGGATCTACCACCATAAGAAAACCTTCTGATGAAGAAAAGGCTAGAATCATTGTTGATCTAGTAAACAAACAAAGAAATAACTATCACTTGAGAAATAGAGTAGTGGGTGATGTGGGTGGTCAGACAATTGGCATCTTCATCAAAGAAAATAAGGTAGATGCCAAGTACATACCAAAAAGAGATAGACCTGGGGAAAATGTAAATAAACCAAAGGTAAAAATTGTAAACAAAGATAGTGATCCAAAAGGTGTACATGAAGGAAAAACTAGAGTGCCAGAAGAAAGTGCTTCCTCTTCCAAAGTTGAAAATAAGAAATCCAATAAGGAAGAGCCTAATCTAAATATTCAAATAGAGGAAAATAATATTATTATATAGAAACCAAAATCCTTTGATGTGAAATATACTCCAGTTGATATGGGCCAATGTCTATATCAAATGACTGTCAAGGTCCCATTCCTAGAAATGACGAGGATAAAAGAACACAAAGAAAATGTCCTTTCAGTATTAAACAGTGTATCTCCGGTGAAACCTCAAAAATTAGAATATGTTGAAAATAAGTCTAACAATAAGGGAAAGGATCTTGAGAGAATGATTTTTGAAATCCCTCATATTTATTTAAACACAAATAATCTTGTAGGGGTTGTTGATCCTTTTTTCCTAACATTGGTAATTAATGGTAAGATGCTCAAAAACTGCATGATAGATTCATGAGCATCCAATACTGTCATGCCTATAGAAATAATGAGATTCGTAGGATTACAAGTAGATACTCCTCATGGGAGATGTCAAGCAATGGATTCAAGAGAAATCCCTATCATTGGTACCATTGAGGCCTTACCTTATAAGTTAGCCATATGCCTTGACATAGTATTGAAAATGAGTGTACTGGTGGTTGATATCCCACCATATTATGGCATGTTGTTGTCCAGGAAATGGAGTGCTTCAATGGGGGGAAGTATTCAATGTGATTTATCTTATACCACTTTCAATATTGCTGGGAATAATGTAAAGGTGTCCAGAGAAGGTAGGACACCTCATATGATTGAGTTGCATGAAAATACTAATATTAATTACTGTGTATATATTGATATGGAGAATTTCAGATTAAAAAGGAGTGCTCATCAATGTAAAAATGTTGATCCTTTAGTGAAGGAGTTGATTACACAGAATGATGGTTTATGGCAGATATATTTTGATGGGGCTTGTTCTAAGGAAGGATCAGGAGATGGTGTTTTACTTATTTCTCCATCAGGCACAACATTTAAATATTCTTTCATGTTATCTTTTCAGTGTACAAACAATACAGTAGAATATGAGCCTTTGTTTTTAGGGCAAGACATTGCTGCTAAACATGGAATAAAATGTCTAAAAGTTTATGGTGACTCATAGTTAGTAGTAGCCCAAGTTAGGTCCAAATATGTTGTGAAAAATGATATACTATATAAATATGCTATTTGGTACCAAATTGAATCTTTTGATGCCTTCAATATAAACTGGATAAAAAGGTCCAAAAACTTTATGGCTGATTTCTTAGCTAATGTTGCTTTGAAAACTGATGATTTGACCTTGAATGGGGTATCAATAGTTGAGATTAAGCCAAGACCAATTGTCCCTAAAAATATTTGTAACTTTCAAGTGTTTGAAGATGACCAAGACATCCTTAGATTTATCCAATGCCTAGACCATTATCAAGACCAACACATAGATTGCAATTCTTTACTTGAGGTCATTGATGACAGGGATTGTGTTTTGGGGGATGAGGTTGTCCAACTAAGTTCTAATCAGATTCCTAAGAGATTGGTAGAACTAGAAGCATTGTTTAGCGATAAAAGTGAGCATTCATAAAAAATAAGCAATGCTAAAATTGAGGATTTGGAAGAGATAAATTTAGGATCAGAAACCACTCCTCAGTTAGTATATATTGGAAAAGGATTGGATTCCCATATCAGAAAAAATCTGATAAAATTATTAAGAAAATATAAGAATGTATTTGCATGGTCTTATGAAGATTTAAAATCTTATAGGGAAGATCTTTTCAGGCATGAAATCCCACCCAAGTCAGATTTAAAATCATTCAGACAAAAACCGAGGCAAATTAATCCACTAGATGCTCCCAAGATGTAACAGGAGTTGATGAAACTAAAAGATGCAGGGATTATCCAGTCTATTAGACATTCAACTTGGGTTTCTAATCTAGTACTAGTGAGAAAAAAGAATGGTGACATAAGATTATGTGTTGATTTCAGAAATCTGAACATTGCATCCTTGAAAGACAATTATTCTCTACCTAATATGGAGGTAATGTTACATAAGGTTACTTGTTGTGAGATATTATCAATGATGGATGGCTTTTCAGGCTACAACCTGTATGTGTTAATTTCGGCCTTGTTAATCAACCACACACTTCAACATAGTCCTTCTTCACCAGGTACAAACAAGACTGAATATGAGTTATTCATCTTATCTGCCTGTGTGATTTGACCTGTTGCCTTCTATCTAGATGGGGTTTTTGAAATTGCTCTCAGGACGAGAGTCTCACAACCATGGACCAATCTAAGAATGAAGGATTTATCATGATGAATGCAATACAATGCAATATTATGCTAAGAAATGAAAGATGTGAGATAATCTAAACATGAATGTTAAATGCCATTAATCTAGAAATTGAAGCTATTCTATTGCAATATGAAATTATTCTATATGAGATATTAAGAAAATGAGACAACAATTCAGTATTCTAACAATGTAAATTTTAGTAAAGTTTTCAGGGGGTTTGAATGAAGAAAGAGAGTTCTTTTATAGACCCTGAGAGGATCAGAATAGTGACTTTCCTGTTTTGAAATAAAACAAATAGAAAAGCCAATTAAAAATAGAAAGCTTTATTGAAAAGAATTCAATAAATTGTTTTCTTCCTGTTTTAACTGTTTTATCTCTTTGATTTAATATTGTTTT
>MU228047.1:538695-560951 GCA_018584345.1 Thuja plicata | reverse complement strand
TTGAAATGAGGATATTTATTTAATAATTAAATATTATTTAATTCCTTTTCATGTGTCTCAGCTAAAGAGGGTGAATTTAATTTAATTAAAGTGCTAGGACTTTATTAATTAAATCAATTCGATCATAGGGTTTGTTTAGCCAAATAGATATTTAAGAATTAAATATGATGTATGATTGATGCAGATTTAGGATTTTCTGCATTTGACACTCAGGTCGAGTAGAGTCAGTGAAAACTCAGAATTGCCTAGTACAATAGGACTTTGATGATTTAGAAGAATGACAAGTGCAACAAAATTGGTTAGAGTTGCAAGATTAGGATTTTCTGCATTTGACACTCAGGTCGAGTAGAGTCAGTGAAAACTCAGAATTGCCTAGTACAATAGGACTTTGATGATTTAGAAGAATGACAAGTGCAACGAAATTGGTTAGAGTTGCAAGATGCCAATTTTGGGGTGTTACACAACCAAGTGCTAGTAAAAGAACCAGAATAGTTTAAGACTGCATTTACTACTCCTTGGGGAACTTATGTATATGTTAGAATGTCATTTGGACTAATAAATGCAGGAGAAAATTTTCAGAGATCCATGGATGTTGCATTCAAAGATTTTATTGATTTATTCATGCTAATCTACCAAGATGATTTGACTATATTTTCTAAGAAAGAGGGGGATCATTGTGAACACCCTGAGAAAATTTTCAATAAATATTTAGAATATGGTGTTTCTCTGAATCCCAGGAAGTGTCAATTTGTAGTCATAGAGGGAAAGTTGCTGGGGCATATAGTGTCCAAAGATGGAGTAAGGATTGACCCTGAAAGGATAGAATTTATTCAAAAGTTCATTGCTCCATGGAATATCAAAGGTGTGCAATATTTCCTAGGAAAGATAAATTTTTTCAGAAGATTTATTGCAAATTTTCTTGAGATTGTCAAACCAATTATTAAACTATTGAAGAAAGATGCAAATTTTCAATGGAATGAAGAAGCTCAATCAGCTTTTGAAAGAATCAAGAAAGCAGTTCAGGAGGCACCTGTCTTGAAGTCACCTAATTATAGTAAGCCTTTTTATTTATTCTCATTTGCATCCTTTCATACTATTGTTGTTGTTTTACTTCAAAAAGATGAGGAGGGATTTGAGCATCCTATTGCATTCTTTAGTGAATCTCTTCAAGCTGCAAAGTTAAACTATGAAATGATGAAGAAGCATACATATCCTTTGGTGAAAGATGTGAAATCATTCAGACCCTACCTAGTTTGTGCCAAAGTATTATCATATGTACCTCATTCAATAGTAAAAGACATCCTTATGCAATCAGAAGTGACTAGTAAGAGGTGTAAATGGATTAATAGAATTCAAGAGTTTAATTTAGAAATCCATATTACTAAATTGGTGAGAGGAAAAGGTCTAGCAAAACTTATGACATAAGAAAAATTAGACTTGGTACAAGTAAATAACATAGTGATGCAGGATTCAACAATAACTAGTATTGAAAGACAACCTTTCTATGTTGACATCATGTATTATCTTAAGAATTCAAAGAGTCCTAAAGTTATGAAAGACAATCAGAAGAGGAATATCAGATTACAAGCTCAAAAATGCATCCTAGTTCAAGGAGATTTGTATTGGAAAGATAGAAGTTGTGTACTATTATTATGTCTATATCAGAGCCAAGCTGAGAAGGTATTAGTATAAATGCATGCTGGAATATATGGACAACACTTTTCTACTAAGACCACTGCCCATAAAATCTTGAGGGATAGATATTATTGGCCTAGCCTATTCAAGGATAATCATGCATTTGTCAGAAAATGTGAACCTTGCCAAAGGTTTTCAAATAAGTTGAAATTCTCAGGTGCCCTGTTATTGAACCTTGTAAGTGCTGAACACATTTTTTCATGTGGGGCATTGATTTTATTGGAGAGTTTTCAGAGAAATCCAGTGGACATAGTTGAATACTTGTTGCTACTGATTATTTTATAAAGTGGATAGAAGCAATTCCCACAAAGAAAGAAACCAGCAAAGTAGTCATTGATTTTCTATTGGAAAATATTTTGACCAGATTTGGAGTTACTACAAAGTTAGTGATGGATAATGCTATGTGCTTTAGATCAGATGAAATAAAATGATTTTGTAATGAGTATGGGATTATGATGTCTTGTTATTCCCCATATCATCCTCAAGAAAATGGCCAAGCATAATCCAACAATAAAAGCATCTTGAAGATTTTGAAGAAGACCCTTGAAAAGGATAAAAGAGCTTGGCACACAAAGTTAAAACTTTCTCTATGGGTTGATAGAATAACAATAAATAAAGAAACATGTAAGTCACCTTTTGAACTTGTATATGGTTTACAATCTAGAATTCCTATGAATAATTTACTACCAGTATATAAATTTATTCAAAAAGAAGAGTTAGAAATTTCTGACCCAATGCAAGATAGGATAATGCAATTAGTAGACCTTGATGAGTTCAGAAGAGAAGGTCAGAAGGAGAACTTAAAGTTGCAGCAGAAAATGAAGCATCTTTTTGATAAGAGAGTAGGTAACATAAAGTTTCAGCTTGGTGATTTAGTACTCCAATGGAATGTAACAGCTGAAGACAAAGGGAAGCACAAGAAGTTTGAATCATTATGGCTTGGTCCCTTTGTTGTTTATCATAGCTTTGGAGAAGATTCATATCTTTTGAAAAACATGGATGTAGAAGAATTTGAATTGCCAGTGCATAGACAATTCTTGAAACCTTTCTTCAGTTAAGAATGAAATTTTCCATTCACAGTAAGTTTTGTATCATATGTATATAGGTGTGTTTCTTTATGTTGTGTGTTTCCTTTCAGTAGTAGGTTAGTTAGCATAGTCTGCATGGTCTACAACAATAGATCTATGATTCTTGCATTAAAATTTCTTTTAAGAATCCTTGGATAGAGCCACTTTTGGTTGTATTTCCAGTTTAAAGCTTGCTAGTAAAATTTTTGAGTTCTCAGTCATTTTTCCTGCATAATTGTCTAATTTATGTCCAAAACTGCTAAAATCCCTCTATGATATAGTGGTCTTCGAGTCTAAAAATTAGAGAAGTATGTGAAACCCTAAGTCTTAAGTTAGTTTTCATGCAAATAAAAGGAAAAACCCTAGTTCTTTGAAATCCCTTCTATTTCGCAATTACTTTTTCAGAGAAAGCCAAGTTACTTAAGTCATGTGCCTATTTTATATTTTATATGTAAATGGTGATGTCTCTTTATAGCTTGAGAATATTCCATTCCTCTTCGAGACTTAGCAAATTTCTTTAGTCATGTTATCTCTATAAGAAAAGAATATGCATCAAGTGCTAATGAGATTTCATGTGGGCCATTGATGAAGAATATGATCCTATGGTGTGCAAAAAGTCTCTTTGAAAACCCAGAGTTAGAAAAATCCTTTGGCAACTTTGAAATCACTTAGTCGCGTAGTCTTGAAAGATGATCAGAGTTAGAAGCTAAGTTAAATATGGTTTGAAGTTTCATGTAGTCACGTAATCACGAAGAGAAATAAGAGTTAAGTCAAAAGATATGAGATTAAGCGATAGCCATTGATCTGAGAGATAATCTTGTAGTGGTCATGAAGTCTCAAAGTAAACTCTTGAGTTAAGGAATCTATCAGCGACTTCAAAATTCACACAGTGGCAGTGTCTCACAAATAAACTGAGGTTAAGAGATTGGTTAAAAGCCTTCAGTCGTGTGATCTCTTTTGAAAGTAAGGGTTAAGTTAAAAGTTGGGAGATAAAGTGACTACCATTAGATGCAAGGTTGATCCTATGGACAGCATGAAGTCGTGGGATGAAGTTTTAGATTGATAAAAGAATAAGAGATATCCCGACTACCGTTAGATTAAATCAAGATATAATGGATAGTGTTCAATCTCAAAAGAAACCCTAAGTCATTAATTTCTTAAACCAACAACGAGATCCAGTGAGTCATGAAATCTTGATAAGAACTATGGTTGAATAATAGTTGAGTAAAGTATAAGTAGAGTTTGTAGCAAGAAGATCCAAGCCATGAAATAGAGAAGATATAATGGATAGTGTAAAGTCACTTTTGAAATTCAAAAATTCAAAAAAGGTTCAGCAATTCAGTGATGGTGATTTAGATTTGAACATGTGTCTAAAATATTTTAGAGATCTGAGTTAGTCGTGAAGTCTCAAAGAAAACCAAAGGTTAAGAAATTCTTTTCGCAACTTGGAGATAGATTAAGTCGTGAAGTCTCAGAGTAAACTGCAGTTAGGTGAAAAGATAATGAGATTACATGTGAACTATTGGATCAAAAGGGGATCAAAGGGTAGTCGTGAAGTCTCAGATAAAAAAGAGAAAGTACAAAATGAACATGAGATTACACACAGACCGTCCGATTGAGGGAAAATCTAGTGATGGTCACGTAATCTTGAAATAAACTCAGATTTAATGAAATCCTAAAGCGACTTTGATTTTGCACAGCCATGTAGTCTCTAAAAAGAACTAAAGGTTTAAGCCTGAGTTATTCAAATGCCTTAGTCACGGAGTCTCAAAAGGAATGTGAGTTAAGTGATTGCTATCAGTGATTAAGAGATGAGAATTTATCGAGATGAAGATCGTCCGATGGTTATTAAGTCTAAGAAAAGAACAAGAGTTAAAGATAATTCTCCATGACAAAGAGATCATACACTCGCACAGTTGTTGAAGGGAACCAGAGTGAGAGTGAGGTAAGATATAAGGTTTTCTCCTGTTCCATGTTGTAGAGTTGTCATCCATCACAATGCATAGATTATGAAAGCATGTGTAAAGGGTTGCTGAGCTGTGATAAATGAGCCAATCGTATCAGATCTTGATCCAATTCCAAATATAATAAGGTTTTACTTGAAAATAAATCATTCAAAATTAGTCACCTGTCAGTTTTGAATGCCACGGCTAGAATGGAAAATTGATATCACAGCACGTGGAAGTAATGATAGAAGTGACTGAGTTGCAAATCCATCATTTCAAAGCAAGGTTTGTGCATTGATTTCTCTGAATAAGTAGGAACTACTATTGATCATTTCATTTTCACCAAGAGCTTCAATTTTCAGAGTGATATTTGCATAAGTTATAAGAGTTTTCAAGAAAACAGAGCTATACAGACATACAAAGTAAAGAAGGAATATTTGATCAGTTGCAATCCATACCAGACAACATGAGTAGAGCAGTGAGTGTTTCCTCTACTAGCAAGGAGATCGGAGATGATGATTATCTCAAAGGAAAGAGGAATTATTCAGAAGAGTTCATACAACTTCTTCCAGGATCCAATTAGGGAAAACAGGTAAATGATGAGTACCTTAGTGACAATTATGCTTATATTAGGGATGCTAAGACACCAGACTATTTAGGTTATCATTTTTTTAACTATTACCATAAGAATAGTGAGGTTCATATGCCTATATCAAACCCTTGGACGTGTGGATTGGCAAAATTAGTAGTTCCTGATGTGTTTGTAGATGTTGATTTATTATTGGAACTAGCTAGTAGGTATAACCATTTCAAAGACCATCAAGAAGGATGATGGCACTATTCTAGTAACTCTTGATAGGGCATCATTCATGAAAGAATTTAATATGTATAACCCCTGTTCAAGAGAAATCAATTTGAAAGCCCTAGCTTCTAGATATACCAAGGAGGCCGGTATTGTAGCTAAATTGATTCAGGCCCATGTGCCAAAGGAAACCAGGGATTATATTGCCCCTATTCCTAGTGATAATGCACCATATTTTTACAAAGACTTGACATTCTACATGAAGTACATTTCATATTCCCTATGTAGAGACCTAGGTGTGGATAGTGCAAGAGAAAAAGTATCATCAGACATGCTGATGATAATTCCAAATTTGCAAAGTCCCTATGTTAGTACTGACTATGATTACATTCAGTATGTAATTGATAAAATGCACCAGGGATTTGTGGATATCTAGAGAAAGGTAGGAAGCCCTAAATTCTTGCAATATTCATTTATCATGTATTTAATTATGTTATATAATTTTAATATCATGGACTAGCAAAATCTACATCTTAGAAGATTTTATCATGGTCAGTCCAACCCTGTACAACTTTAGTTAAGGGTATGGAACTACACATATAGAGAAAATGAGTTTTGTGCATTTGAGAACTGGGTAGTGTTAGTGAGAAATTTAGGATTCAACATGAATAGGCTTCCAATAAAGGTGTTACAACTTTTGAGACCCTGCATGTTTGTGGATAAATGGAATGGAGACTACAACTAGGGTGATTTTTATTTCCATCAAAATTTCACTTTGATCAGAGTATATGGTTTCTCTCAACCAACACACATTTTTCCTTACAGAGTGCCACCTAGAATTGCTATCATGGAGTTCCTATGGAAACTCATACTGATAGATAGGGAGCATTTGGCTCCACATAGGAAATTAAATTTCACTCCAAGGTAGTTTATTGCCTCTAATTTCACAATAGGGAAGAGGGATTAGAATGATGTAAATGTATGGTTTTTTGAGGAAAATTAAAAAAAATCATTTTTTTAATGATTTTTTAGCATTTTTTCAATGCGTGCAGGGTTATTTTTTGGGCGCTGCTATTGCGCCACCGTTGGGCCACCGACGCTCCACCGCCGCTGGTCAGTGGCCGGCCCACAACCCACCCCGCTTCGCGGCCCCCTCCAACTCTGCTCAGCCCTGCGCCGCTCTGGCTCCTGCCGTCAGCTGCGGCCCCCGCCACCTGGCGCCCACCGCGGCCCCCGCTGCCTGGCCTCCGCCCCGCCCGACCACCGCCCGATTGTTTTATAAGTCCCGCGGGCCTTTTTGCAAAGCGGGCGGTCATATTGATGACCAGGTGCCCCGGGCTTAGCCCCTGCGCGCGCCATGCGCCCGGGGGCCCTTTTTTTTTAGCCCCTGGTGCTTAAAACTAGGCCTTTAGGGCATTTTTGAGCCCTTCTCACCTTTTTGGCTCTATCTGGAGCATACGGAGGCCTTTTTTTGGACTTCATTATATCGTCAAAAATCTCTTTTCGAGCTCTTTCTGACTATGGTGATTTGGTTTTTTGGGTCTGCTGTTTTGACAGTATTTTTTGCTGTTGAAGTCTGATATGTGTTTTTGCCTTCTAGGAGTCATATCTGGTTCATCCGGACTCTATTTTTGGCAAACCAGATATCGTCAAAAAGCTAGTTCAGTGAACTATTCAGTTGCAAAGGTATTTTTTCCAGATTCTACTCCAGGTTTTCTCTCCTCTGAGTTTGGCAGTTTATGCACTCTGGTGGATTGCTTGGTTCTACAAGTCTTGGGATCTCTTCTGCTGATATTCTAGCTCACTCTTCTTTCTGACTTCTGGGCTTGTATGCTTCTTCTGTTGCATCTTTGTTCTGTAAACACACTGAGATAAAGTTCCTACTTCTGCATTTCTGGGATCTTGTACACCTTGTGTGTTTTTGTACTCGCACTTAGTTATAAAGTGCCATGGGGGTTATGATGATTATGCCATTTTAGGCGCATCCAACTTTGTCAAGTGAGCATACCTTTCATGACATTAGCCCATGTTGTGTATCAGTGACACCACCCTTTATCCTATGTTTGTACTTCTATTGCACTATGGTGTTCCTGGTTCTTTCTTCTGCAGATGTTTCTGGCATTGCATTTTAGTGTTCCTGTCACCTCTCCCAGTTCAGCATTATGGGGGGGTTCACCTGTTGGTTCTATTGCTTCCTGGTTTGATTGATCAGCTCTTCAGATATTGTCTTCTCTACCTGGTCATGCACTTCAGTGGGGGCTCCAGCAGTTTCTTCTGACAGAGTTTACAGTTCCATGCTTTAGAGATGTTTCTTTCTCTTTCTTGTTCCTCTCTCTGGGACTTTCCCTAGATTGAAGGCTTAGTTTCCTTCATCTAGTTCATTTCTTGTCCTTGGGTACCTGATCAGGCCTTGTTGCCGGGACCCATCTTTCCTGCTTTCTGCAGTAGTCTTTAGCTGTTTTGCTTCTCCCTAAGTTACACTTAAGGGGGGTGTTAGAGTAGTCATAGTATAGCTAATAATTAAATCATTTAATTATTAGTCTATTTACTCTTTGCTTAAGTTATACTTAGGCAGCTTATAATTCTTTAGGGTTTCCCTTTTAGGGTTTCGTGATTCCTTTTATAAGGATTCACTTCTTTGCATTTCATGAGAGAGATTGTATTCATTATTGTTGTTAATAGAAGCTTTATTCTTTTCAACATGGATTTCGCTCCTCTGGCTTTTTGGCCTCCATAGTTTCTCTTCTTCTATCTGCTTCTTGCTTCTTCATGTGACAGTCTTGCATGCAGGTGTTCTTGGGTGGATTTGTTTTCCTCAAATCTAACACTGATGAGGCCAGGCATCTAGTGAAATCAAGTGGCATGCTCTTAGTAGAGGGATGGGACATGGATTTAGCCTTCATTATTGATCAAATCAGAAGGCATCCAGACATAAAATTCTCAACAGAGACACAACTAGGGGAAATGAAAAAAGGATGTGGCTATAATGCCCAATCTTAAACTCTAGCTATGTGGGCTCTAGCTCCAAAGAATCAAAAGCCATCACTAATCAATGTCCAAGAAAAGATGAAGGGAGATAAAATAATCTAGTCTATGCATAATACAGGGGATCTAGATATTTCTTAGGCCCTAACCCACTTTTCTCACTTGAATGAAGAAAAGGAAGTTCAAATGTCCAACATATATCAGAAGTTGTTTGATGAAACAAGCCTTATTGCAAAGGATAGAGAGATGGGATTAATAAAGATTAGTGCCATGGATAAAATAATTGCACATCTGACCCAGAATCTACAAGAGATCCCAGAGGTTGTTCATACTAAGCCTAAACAAGCAGAAGATTCTCTTATACAAACAGAGGATACAGGGGATGCACAAAAGGAAATAGAGCAAAAGAATGCAAAGAAGAACACTATCTTTAGAAGCCTTTCTAAATATCCTGCAACATAGGATTAACATCCTAAAATAAAAGGTTGATTTAGTGCATGGGGCCTATAATAAGTTACCTAGCCTACAAGTAGAGGTAACTAATTTTGTATCTGTTTTGAACCCCTTCTTTGGGACTTGGTCAGTCAGGACCAATTTATTTGAAAGGTTAGCATCCTTACAACCACTAAGGGCAAATTTACCAGAGATTGTCACTCAAGTTGGAGATGAAATATATTAGATTGGGGTAACCTTGTCCTTTTTCAAGGTCAAGGCAAATCAGATAGAGACCAAATCAAATATGTTTGGGTCTGATTATAATAAGTTTGTGCCTTCAATGAGAATAGAGGACAATCATATGAAGGGAGAAGAGATTTGGAGAAATGAATTTTATTCACTATTTCCTAGTAAAGAGGCATTTATTTGTGACACAAAGGAATTAGATTTGGAGAGTTTTAATAAAACCTTGGATGAGGCATTTAAGGAAGAGATACATTTTAATAAATTTATAACACACATCAAGAGCATAACAGATGCTAGATGGGAAAGGAAAAAGGCACAACTTGAAAGAATTCAAATCTTTAATTGGCTTGCAGAGGAAGATGTCACAACATGGGATGTTCTTACAAAGCCCAAGAAAAAGAAGCCTACGAGAGCTGACCTTGACATTATGGATGAAGATTATAAGGACACCTGGCACCTGATCTTTGAGCACAGGGAGGTTAGTCATCTAAAAAGATTAGTCTATGTTAGCCTGTAATGGAGGTCACTAACTCTCACAACAATTATTGGAGGCTATCTAGAACATATTCAGACAAAGGAGCCTGCTAGAAGAATATTTCAAAGATTTAATTTGGTTGTATTCCTATTTTTTCCTTCCACGGCTTGGTGTCTTCTTATCTTTTATCTTCTTTTAAGTTTTTAGGGTTAGGTCTTAAACCATCTGAAGCTTGTTGCATCTTAAATTTTGAAGGATTCCAAGATGGTTTAGACTATATATAGAGCATTTGTATCATTTTGTAAGGGTGATGAGATGAGCAGTGAAATATAATTGCAAGCCAGACTATTTAATTTTTTCTGAGCCTTGTGCATATTGTCTCTTGAATGTATTTGAAGTAGTAATCATATTAATAAAATACATTGTAGTTTCTATCCTATTTCTTGTGTTTGTCTCTTTATATTTATGTTCTAGCTCTTTTATGTTTAAATTTAAAGTCAATTTAGATATATTTCTGGTGGAGCGTTAGGGCATATTTAAACTGCCTTACAATTTAAAATACAAGAGCTAGAACAGAAATATAAGGAGACAAACACAAGATATAGGACAAAAACTGCAATGTATTTTATTAATATGATTACTGCTTCAAATACATTGACTCCACGACTGTATCAGATTTCAAAATTTATTATAATCCGTAGTATAGGGTGCATAATCATCCCTATGGTACCCAATTCAAGGATGGAAATCCTATTGCTCCACCAAGAAAAGATAAACCACAAAATAGAACCCCTGACCCTCTACATAAAAATGTTGTGAATATGTACAGTGACACTTATTGGTGTGAGGCTTGTCAAGCCCTACACAACCCTACTTTTTGTGTTGTAGCCCTAAAAATAGGTGCTAATGAAGAGTAAGAAGGTGAAGAGGGTGATCTATGTGATCTCAATAGATGTGATATGACTAACTATAATGCATTCTCTGAAATAGATTCTTAACAAGAATTCAAGAACCATGACATGTACGGTTCACAAGGAAGAATAGAGGTATATCACCAACAAGTCTTGTCTGATAGTGATGAAGAGGAGATTGAAGATATAAGATGCTGTTCCCAAAATAGTCAAGTATCTACCACCATAAGAAAGACTTCTGATAAAGAAAAGGCTAGAATCATTGCTGATCTAGTTAACAAAGCAAGAAATAACTACCACTTGAGAAATAGAGTAGTGGGTGATGTGGGTGGTCAGCTGGCTGGCATCTTCATCAAAGAAAATATAACCATCAACAAGAAGGTGATGGAAATAAAAGTTTCATGTTATTATTTGATGCACTCCCTTCTTATGTTGGTAACGATGAAGATGATATAACTATGTTTACGCATACAACCAATTTGGAGAAGCAAAAAAATATTGAGAATAATGACAAATTGCTATCCTTCAACAATCAGTATGGTAATCAGGCCTTGAATCATGAGTGAGGACATGAAGGTAATCAATTTTTATGTCTTGGGGAGCCAGAGGGCCATTCAGTTTCTCATCGAATGGATTTAGATGATCATTCATTATCCTTTCTTCAGGAAGCATATCTAAAATTTGATGTTTCCCAAGACATTCAAAAGAAATATTATGTTGTTGAAAATGTTGTTCTTATTCAAAAAAGCAAGGAAGATGTATTTTGGGATGAGTTGGAGGTGTTCTTCTCATAGCTTGATGACGAGCCATCATCCCCTAAATTAGTAAATCAGGAGGTAGCCACTTCTCAGCTAGAGCCACCTAAGCTAGTTCATTTGGATCAGAAAAAAAGTGTTGAGGAAGCAGTCCAAAAGCTAGAGGCCAGCAATAGAAGCTCTAAGTTTTCTCATTCAAGAGGATGAAAAGTTAAGCATCTATCTAGGGTGGAGGACAACAAAGAATCACTCATCATACTAACACCCAAACATGCATTTCTAGCTGGAGATGAGGTCAAAAGAGAGCATGCTCAATTGATTGATACACTCTCAAGCAACAGTGTGCATGAACATCATAAAGAGGTTGGTAAGCTAGTCTATGAATTTCTAGAGGAGTTACAATATTTTTTTGAAGCTATATCCAAAGTATATCTTCCTCTAGCTACCCATGAATATGTCAATCATTGAAAATTGAGGAGAAAGGGCAGTTACTTTATAGAGATAGTAAATGGATTTGCTAGCGTTGCCTCACTACTGGTTATTTTAGGGTAGGGTAGTTTTTGAGTTCAATAAGTGTTTTCACACAAAGATCAGTTGTTGTTTTCATTTCCCCTAGGTGTTGGTTGCACATTTAGATAGTTGTATCTGAGAAGGGGTAAACTGTTGTAATGAACTACAATTGCATGAGGTAGGTATCCATCACATAAATCATTGAATACATGTATCCACTATTATACCTCATACATACCTCCCTCATATAACTCTAATTAACTACAACAACTTGCAAGGAAGGTGTTCTTTTTTTTTTCTCTTCTAACACATCAAGTAAAAACATATCATAAGCCATACACATGTACCAAATGGATTAGGAGAGGTTGTGGTGTTGAAGTAAGATGCAAAAGTGAAAGGGATGTGTTTTTTTAGAGGTGTTGTCATATAAGTGACTCTGTGCCCAATGGATAGTATAGGCAACTAGGTTCTATGTCTAGCAGGCATACATACAATAGAAATTGCCAAAATGTTACCTAATTTCACCTACCTGACTCAATTAGGTAGAGCCTCATATCTCAGATCAAAAGGTACATTCAGATATTCATCCTACTTCATGAGTTTTGAATCAAATACAATAAAATTTGAAAAATAATTACATCAAATAAAGTGTTTCATTTAATGAAGAAAAGAGCATAACATTGTAAAATCATTCGTTATAGATCTTTTCTAAAAATGTAAACATTTCATTTATCAAATCATTATTTTTATGCTCCACACAATCCGTGAAACTAGATAAAGATATATCATTGCATTTTGAATCAAAATGATGCTTAAATATATGTACAAAAGAGAGAAAGAAAATATGTAAGAACAAGGGCTAGTCATTGGCTGAATGACTGGCATGGGCTGAAGTAGTGTTGAAGGGTGAATGTCTTTCTTTCTCACCCAAGTTTTTGATCCTCGCTGCCATGTACCCTGAAGGAATGTAAAGTAATGGGTTATAACATATTTATAAGAATTGACTGGTCATCAGTCATACACAATTACCCATATAGACATGCATCACCTCAAACATAATTATTTATGCTATAACTGGTTTTTTATTATGTAGAGATAGGGAATTAAACACGTGGGATTAAATGGGCTCCCACGAGGGTTGAACCCAACGTGTTACAGGATATCATATGAGCCATAAACATCAAAATGATAATGTTGATATAGGAATAACATGTAACCACATGAAGCACAAACACAAGGTGCAGTCTAAAACAATAGCTCAGTGTTACAAACATGAGAGGGATCAAAAGAAACAAAAGAGATAAACAACATGTGTATCGCATACTAATATAGTTACAGGGATCTAATGCTTACTAGTAAATCATAAATATAGGAGTGTTGCACATTTATCTCATGGAGTGGTCATCTGAAGTAACAACAAAGAGCATGAGAGGAACACTCAAGAAACAATCATGTAGGCTCATCAGCCAAAGCACGAATTCATATGCTAAAGACAGTGATTTATAATGGTTAGAGCAGAAATTTACATGTTTGATATCAAAGGACTATTTCTAATGATAAAAGTTAGTGCTTTTATGATATATGGAGAAGCCCAGTCATCATGCAAAAAAAATGACAGTACCAACGATTATTAAAATTTTTACTTCCATAAAGAGGAGAGTAGTGATCTTCAATGTTAGAGTGGACTCTGGTGTACAACAACAAAAGAGCTCTAATCAAGAACAATGTATACTCCTGATCAATAGTGTTAATTTCATGAATCAAGACAATAATGTTGAATACACATTGAGAGATAGCATCTTCATGGAACAAAGGTATGTTTCAAGACAATGATAGTAAATGACATTCTTGGAAATAGAAACACAATGTATACAGTCAATCATTGAAGTCTAGAAAAGTAGAAGGCTCCTCTTAAAATATCAGAACAGACATAACATAAAGACAATCCTCCTATATATTTGGTAAGATGCAACAGTAGTGTTGTAACAGTAATATGACAATCAAGAGGCAGTGTTGCATATGTTATGATAGTAAGACAAGCCATCGAAAGGAAACACATATTTATGGTTGGCATGTTTCGTTGGCTGATACTTGTCTTATTTTTATGCAGGTCAACCTTGTCTCAAACATTAAAGATAACATGATTACAATATTGATACACTTACTGTCAAGTGAGAAACATTGATTCTACATAAGGGAGCATTTTTTACTGGTCACAAGTGTTTCATGGTCCAAAGGTAGAATCACAAAAGGCTAGTAGGTACAAAAGGAGGACAAAAGAAAGATATTTTCAAATGAATGACAAAGCTGCTACAAAAAAGAAGCAATGGTAATCAATGATAGCAAATGAAAGCCATGGATTTAATTGAGCATGTGGGAGCTATCTTAATCAAAAGAAATGCAGGGTATTTATTAATGCAAACCAATGGTCTCAGTAACAAAGGCACAAACAAAGATCATGGTTAAGATCATTTATGCATGCGTTGTTCAGGGGACAAAACTTTGATAGGAGTAGGGACTCTTTTCTCTATCGAGATAGTGTTATTGTAATTACATGAATCATTGGAGTTGTGTAACAAAGCCATGATTATGAATGTGACATAAGGAAAGATATATCTTTTTTTTAGGAATAAGGTGTCTCAACCTTGTATATTTCCTTACATTTGATATTTTCCAAATGTCGGCACTTTGGACAATGTGTAAGGTAATCATGACTGAAACGGTTATGATGGATTCCTATGATGGTCATTAATATTTGTAAGAGCTAATTGTGGTATTTTTGATGATGGGTGAAGACATGCAAGACATGTGGTAACTAATCAATTGAGTATTGTACACTCTTCTGCAATCGTGGGGTTCCTATTTTCTCAGAGAATGGTAAAACCCTAATATGACTATCTTTTGGATGTTGCCCTAAAAAGGAAAGCGCATGATATAAGCATTTTTTAGGGTTGCAAATTAGAAGAGAAGTTAGTGTATTGTTGGAACATTTTTTATGCTACTGAATTTGTCTTCAAGTGTTGATTATCTCCTGAAAGAACTTGCATTGCAAGTGTATTGTAAACAGTATTAGTTTTGATTAATACATTATGCAGGTTTTGGAGTGCTGGGGTTTTTTACCAAAAGGTTTTCCCCAAGGTAAATCATTGTGTCATTCTCATTTTTATATGTATGCATGTTATTGTATTATCATTCTGTAATTGCTAATGGTTAAATTTGAATTTTCATGATCCTCTTCTCGGGAGTTTATCATAGGGAACTATTTTTTGCACACTTAGTTTCCTTTCAGTTGGTATCATAGCCTGGCCAGTTTTGGTTCTATTTGTTAGGGTACAGGTTTTTTGAGCTAATCTCTAGTTCAGTGTGAGTATTGTTGCAGAGTATTCATAACCTTATTGCAGGAAGAGATGGCAGGTTCTTCATACAATAGAATGGAGGTGGAAAAGTTCAATGGCACAAACTTTGAGTTGTGGAAACTCAAGATGGAAGACATGCTCATAGACCATGATGTATGGGAGGTGGTTGATAATGATATCAAACCAATAAACATGCCTCAAGAAGATTGGGATCTCAAGGATCGGAAAGCTAAGGGTCTCATTAGACTCTGTCTAGCAAATTCTGTTCTCTTGAATGTTCTCGATGAGAAGACCGCAAACAAATTGTAGACACGGCTTGGGTCTATGTATTAGGCCAAGTCCTTGGTGAATAGATTGTTCCTAAGAAAGAAGCTATATTATATGAGAATGGAAGAAGGAGGATCCATTGTAGATCACCTGAACGCATTTAACATGTTGATTTCATAGTTGACATCAACTGGTGTCAAGTTGGAGGAGGAGGATTGATGTATGACCCTGCTATGTTCCTTGCCAGATTCATGGGACCATGTTGTGATGGCCCTTGGAAGTACTATTGTCACTTTCCAAATGGATGATGTGGTGTCTTCACTTTTATCTGAAGAGATGCGAAGAAAGACTTCTGATTCAACCAAGGAAGCCCTTGTTGTTCGCAGTAGATCCAAAGACAGAGGAAAGAAAAATGACAATAAGTCTGAAAAGGGTAGTTCCAAATCTTGTGGGAAATATAAGACTCCTGGGAAGTCTAACGTAACATGTTGGAACTGTGGTAAGACTGGGCACTTCTGTAAGGACTGCAAAGAGCCAAAGAAGAAGAAAATCACAGATTCAGATTCTGAAAAATCTCAAGAAGATGGCGATGCTTTTGTCGCAGCCTTAGCCACTCATGCATCTAATGATGTGTGGCTGATTGACTTGGGTGCTTTTTTTACATGACCTCTCATCGAAGTTGGTTCTCAAAGTACAAGGAGTTCGATGGTGGAAAGGTGTACCTAGGTGATGATTCTCACCTAGAGATAGTTGGATGAGGAAGAGTCACTATTAGATTCCCTGATGGATGAGTAAAGGGGATCAACGGGGTAATGCACATCCCAGGTTTGGCTTGAAACCTGTTATCTATAAGTATGTTGAATGATGTAGGTGTGCAAGTTGTTTTTTCAAAAGATGGATGCAAGATGATTAGAAGAGCTATAGTGCTCGTGAAAGGTACTAGGAGAGGTATCCTGTTTCAGCTGGATGCTTACACTTCACAGGGTAATAGTTCTTCTGTCTCAAGGAAGAGAGAAGCAGTCACTTCATCTCCACCATTTGAACCAGCAGTGAAGTAGTCTATGGTAATGGGTTCCGATGGTAGTGCAGCAAGTGTACCTAAGGGTGCTAACACTTTGGAAGGCAAACTTCCTACAAAAAAGACAATGTTGTGGCATATGAGATTTGGCCACATCGGTGAGAAGGGTCTCAAAACCCTAAAAAATAAAAACCTCATTGAGGGTTTAAATGATTGTAGTCTCGAGTTTGACTTCTGTGAATACTGTGTTTATGGTAAGAAAAATCATGTTCAGTTTTACTCCAGCTCTCACAAGTCTTCTAGTATTTTGGATCTTATCCATTCGGATGTGTTTGGTCCTGTTAAAGTTCCTTCACTCTCCAAATATGTATATTTTGTATCTTTTATAGATGATTACAGTAGAAGGACATGGATTTATTTCTTTAAAAGCAAGACACATGTTTTCAGTCGGTTCAAGGAATTTAAAGCTCTCGTAGAGAATCAGACTGGTAAAAGAATTAAGTGTTTGAGAACTGACAATGGTGGATTTTTGTTTGACAGAGTTTGAATAGTTCTATAAATAATGAGGGATTGAGAGGCATAAGACAATTCCTTATACCCCACAGAAAAATGGAGTTGTAGAAAGAATGAACAAGACATTGGTGGAGAAGGCTAGGAGTATGCTTTGTGGAGCTGGCCTCGAACAAAGGTTTTGGGCTGAAGCTGTGGCCACTACTTGATATCTGGTTAATAGATCTCCTACATCAGCTCTTGTTGGTAAGACACCCATGGAGGTGTGGTCTAGTAAGAAGCCTTTAGTTATACATCTTCATGTTTTTGGTTGTGAAGCTTATGCACATGTGCCTAAGGAGAGAAGATCTAAGTTGGAAAACAAGGTTGTAAAATGTATCTTCATCGGCTATAGTGTTGGTGTGAAAAGATACAAGCTTTGGGATCCTGTGATTGGTAAGGTGTTGTATAGAAGAAATGTTATTTTTAGAGAGCTAACACCTTCTCCTATTGTGCTATAGCCAGATAAAAAAGAAATGAAAGAAGATGTTGTTCAGTTGCCTCCTACCCCTGAGAAAACTGAACAGAGACATCGTGATGGATCTAATGATGAGGAGAGCTCTAGTAGATCTGAAAATTTAGAAGAAGAGGTAGAACAACCTCAAACTTAGCCCTTGAGGAGATCCATGAGAGAAAGAAAGTAGCCACAGAGGTTTGGATTTTCTATGTTAGATTCCAGTTGTGCTTATGCCTTGATTACAAACACTGATGAGCTTAGATCTATGAAAGAGGCTATAGGTATGGAAGATGAAGGTTCCTAGATTGAGGCCATGGATGATGAGATGGATTCATTGGAGAAGAACAAAACTTGGGACCTAGTACCTTTGCCTAAAGGACGGAAACCTGTTGGAAGCAAATGGGTATTTAAGAAGAAATTTTGTTCAGATGGCAGTGTTGAGAGGCACAAGGATAGATTGGTTGCAAAGGGGTATTCATGGGTGGAGGGAATTGATTATGGTGAAATATTCTCTCCTGTTGCAAAGCTTACATCCATTATATTTCTGTTATCTCTAGCAGCATCGTATGATTTAGAGGTAGAATAGATGGATGTGAAGACAACTTTCCTTCATGGGGATTTGGAGAAAGAGATCTATATGTCACAACCTGAGCACTATATTCAGAAAGGTAAAAAGTCTTTGGTTTGCAAATTAAAGAAGTCTCTATATGGTTTGAAACAATCTCCTAGGATGTGGTACCTTAAATTTGATTCCTTTGTGTTGTCGATTGGTTTTTTGAGATCGAAATCAGATCATTGTGTTTATTTCAAAGTTGACAATGATCACCTTCTTATTATTGCATTATATGTTGATGATATGTTGTTGATTGGGAAGGGTATGGGTATGATTTATGATTTGAAGTCTTAGTTGTCAGCACAGTTTGAGATGAAATATCTAGGGGCAGCCAGGTATATTCTGGGTATGGAAATCAGCATAGATAGGTCTAATAGAAAACTTTAGTTGAGTCAGAGTAAGTATGTGAAGTTTGTGTTAGACAGGTTTAGCATGGCAGATTGCAGACCATTGTCTGTTCCTATTTCTATGGGTACAAAGTTATCTATGGATGATTGTCCAAAATATCCTAGTGAGGTGGAGGACATGAGAAAAGTACCTTATATGAGTGTAGTTGGCAGCCTTATGTATGCTATGGTCTGTACTAGACCAGACATTACCCAAGCAGTGGGAGTCCTGAGTCGATTTATGGCTAAACCTGGATGAGTATATTGGGATGCAGTTAAGAGAGTGTTCATATATCTGAAGGGTACATCAGAGTATTCCATATGCTATCATGGAAAATCTTTTGGAGATCTGCATTCAATTTGTATTCATGGGTTTATGGATTCAGATTGGGTAGGTGACATTGACAGTAGGAGATCCACCAGTGCCTATGTGTTCACTATGTTTGGTGGTGCCATCAGTTGGATGAGGAAGTGAAAACCTATGGTCACTTTGTCCATGATAGAAGTAGAGTACATGGAAGCTACTCATGCTTGTAAGGAAGCCATTTGGCTTAAGAGACTGTGTTTGAATGTTGGTGTTGATGTAGGATAGATTAGAATTTGTTGTGATAGTTAGAGTGCTATTTGACTTGCAAAGTATCCAACTTTCCATGCTAGAACCAAGCACATTGATGTGTGGTTTCACTTTGTGAGAGATATGGTAGAGGATGGAAAGGTAAGTTTGGAGAAGGTAGATACAGTAAAGAAAGTTGTGGATGCATTGATAACAACCTATGGGCATAGAGAAGTTCAGACGGTGTTCAGAGTCTATGGGCCTCTCAACCTATAGCAATTAAAACTTGTTATTTCCTTTGGCTCTTACAAGGTGTTCAAAAAGTGGGAGAATGTTAGGAATAAGGTGTCTCAACCTTGTATATTTCCTTACATTTGATATTTTCCAAATGTCAGCACTTTGGACAATGTGTAAGGTAATCATGATTGAAACAGTTATGGCGGATTCCTATGATGGTCATTAATATTTATAAGAGCTAATTATGGAAGCTTCGATGATGGGTGAAGATGTGCAAGACATGTGGAAACTAATCAGTTGAGTACCGTACACTCTTCTACAATTGTGGGGTTCCTATTTTCTTGGAAAATGGTAAAACCCTAATACGGCTATCTTTTGGAAGTTGCCCTAAAAAGGGAAGCACATGATATAAGTGTTTTTTAGGGTTGTGAATTAGAAGAGAAGTTAGTGTATTGTTGGAACATTTTTATGCTGCCAAATTTGTCTTCAAGTGTCAATTATCTCCTGAAAGAACTTGCATTGCAAGTGTATTGTAAACAGTATTAGTTTTGATTAATACATTGTGCAGGTTTTGGAGTGCTGGGGTTTTTTACCGAAAGGTTTTCCCCAGGGTAAATCATTGTGTCATTCTCATTTTTCTATGTATGCATGTTATTGTATTATCATTCTGTAATTGCTAAGGGTTAAGTCTAAATTTGCATGATCCTCTTCTCAGGAGTTTAGCGTAGGGAACTGTTTTCCGCACACTTAGTTTCCTTTCACTTTTTTCTATGTTTTCCAAAAAACCAATACAAAGACTAAGCCCAGGTGGAGCATTTGAAATGACAGTGATATTATAATAGAGGGGAGGCAGTCTCATGCCGCATACAAACACATCACATATATTCTTACAAGAGCATATAATTCATCAAGCATACAGCCCATTGGGAAATAATGCGATGAAATGGTGAGATGATTTTGCAATAGCAATGAATACCACCAAATAAGAGAGGTTTTATGTCTCAAGGCGACAAGTTTGGTAAATTTTAGAGGTGTGAATACTGGCAGAATAGGGTGAATACAATAAGCATAAATAAGAATCAAGGCCACAACCTACGGAAAGTGAATACATAAATCCTTGAAAGCTCCAAGTAACAAAGAGAAATAATTACAAAGTGTTGATGCCTAGAACGACTAGGGGTGTAGAGATGGATAGAGGTGTACAAGAGGAAATTGTGGCCCACATGTTAACAAAAGCTAAAATGGAAAAATATACAGCCATAGAAAACACGTATATGCATATGGATAATCATGGAATTCCATATATATTTGTTGAAAATAACATTCAAGCATAAGATAGAATAACCCCATGACACTTTTAAGTGAAAACAATATACAGAGGGGTTTGCAGACCTAAGATTATGAGGTCGTGGCTAGAGGAAAGAGATTTAGACTCTTGAATACCTATAAATAAGTATAAATCTCTAAGGAAAGAGGCCAGGAAAGAAAAAAATCTCTAGCGAATTCTCATCAAAACTCTAGTCGACCCTCAGTATTTCATGGCAGCATCCCAGACGGTAGAGGTAGAGAGGGAAGAGGATAAAAATGAAACATGTTTTACAGTTAGGGTTATTACCCTAATAGCCAGTGAAATAAAGCATTTTTGCCTTATGTTTTCTTTTTAAAACTCTTTTAGCTAATTTCCCCATGGTGACAAGCTCAAGGAGTTCATGAGTGATAGTTTTATCACTATGTTTTTATTGCATTGTTATAAGTGTAAAAACAATATTATTTAAATGATGATCTATAAATCATTATTTAATATTGTTTAAAAGGGAAAAAAAGAAAATGCAATAATATAAAAAATATAGAGAATAGGCCTTTTAAGGTAATCATAAACATTTTTTATTTTGCAACATTTAATAGTAATTAATAAATTATTTACTATTTATTATTTTAAAAATATTAATTAATAATATCATTAAGTGGTTTAATTATCACTTAACAAATATTAAATTAATATAACTAATATTTACTAAAATAATAAATTATTAAATACATATTAATTATTATTAATAAAATATTAAATTCCTTATAATTTATTTATTTAATCAATATTTATTGAATAAATGAATTGTGAATCATTTAATAAAAGTGCAAATAAAGATATTTATCTATTACCTTTATAGGTCAAAAAGAGATATTTTGTAGAGTTATGGCAAGAGGCTAAGTCATAATAATGCAGTTGTTAAAGTCTGATTGAAATTATTGCATTTCAGAAGCTCTTTATGAGCTATTTTCAGGATATGAATGCATTTATGAGGAGCCATTATGATAAAGTTGATAAGGATTGACCTTGGCAACCTTCTTAAACCTTTTTGAAGTCCTTTGGAAGGCTCAAAATTGGCCTTGTAGACTGAATCTGACCAAGAAGTTATTGTTGGCATTAATGATGCAGTTGGTTCTCAAAAGCATAAGTATGAGTTGAAGACTCATTGTTCAGGAGTTCTTTTTCCTTCCAGCTTACTGTTTTGTAAATTTTTCAGAGTTCTTTGCAAAAGAAGGGTTTTTGTAACTCATTTTGAGAGATATGCATATTTGTAACACCTTTTGATAGTGAAATATAGTTGGTATCTTCTCTTATTTTTCTTTGTTTGTGTATCACATGTTGATACCTTTCCCAAAATTATATGGTCTTTATAGGTCAAAAATTTGTGTTGAATCAATTCTAAACTGTGAGGGATCTTTTCTCCTTTTGGGAAATGTCATTTTAGCCTTCTTTCAAATTGCTAATGTAAGGAATGTGTTATTGAGTTATGTAGGGAAGCTCTTAGTTATTGGTTATATCGTGTGTTTGATGAAATGTAACTGATTGAATGTTTGATATTGTTAAGTTGAAGATGATGCAAGACATTAAATTAGTTAATGGTTTGTATTTTCATTGATGTCAACTTGATATCATCTGTACAGTCATGTACATAATGCCAAAGACTTCAGAGAATCAATGGAATAGA
>MU228047.1:516104-536488 GCA_018584345.1 Thuja plicata | reverse complement strand
GCAGAGAGGCAAAGGTAAATACAAAGGCAAGTTACCACTTGTATGCTTTAATTGTAAAGAGATTGGACACTTTGCTGCAAGATGTCCTAACAAAAGAAAAGATGACAGAAGTAATGACAGATCTTTTAACAAGAAATCTGATAGAGGTGATAACAAAGATTACAGAGGTTACCGTCAACCAAAAAGAAAGGATACCTGAGACTACAAGGATAAAGGCAAGAAGGATAGTTACATGGCTGCTTGCAAAGATGAAAATACTAACACCAAACCTGATGATGACATCGAGATGGTATTTGTAGCTGTGAAGGATGATTTAGATGAAGAAGAAAGGTATGAAGAAATTGCACTCATATCTAAGGTTAGTAAGAATGATATCTGGATTATAGATAGCGGCTGCACTCACCATATGACCGGTGACAAAGAAAATTTTAACACTTTTGAATATTATAATGGTGGTACAGTAAGAATGGGAAATGATACACCTTGTCCAGTTGAAGGTAAAGGAACAATAATGATGAATAACCTGATTAAATGTGAAAATGCTTATTGGGTAAAATGATTGAATTATAATCTATTGAGTGTTTCTCATATGAATAATTCAGGTCATAGAGAAGCATTTGAATACAAGAAGGAAAAGATCTTCAATGAATCAGGAAAATTGATTGGTACCGGTGAACAGACTAAAGGTAACTTATTCTATCTGAATGATACTAATACCACTTTCTTAATGACTAGAAACGAAGACATATGGTTGTGGCACAAAATATTGTGTCATGTGAATTTTGACAACATGATGAAAATAAGAAAAAGAAGTGTAAGAGGCTTACTGTCAATGACAAGTCCAGACAACATCATATGCAAAAATTGTCAAAAAGGTAAAATGACAAAGTCTAGTTTCAAAATTAAAACCCATACATCTAATGATATTCTAGAATTAGTCCATACTGATTTATGTGGACCTATGAGGACAAAGATCTATTATGGAGATAGATATTTTATTCTCTTTGTTGATGATTACTCTAGAATTATGACAGTTATATTTCTAAAAGAAAAATTTGAAGCATTCAAGATGTTTAAATGGTATATGGCTATGGTAGAGAAACAAAGTGGTAAAGATCTAAAATATTTGAGATTAGATAGAGGAGAAGAATTTATATCAGATGATTTCACTAATTTTTGTAATGAGCATGGTATAAAAAGACAAGTTTCTGCACCAAGGACACCACAGCAAAATGGGATTGCTGAGAGAAGGAACATATCAATAGTTGATTGTGCAAGAACACTGATGATAGAAAAGGACATCACCCAAATATTCTAGAGGGAAGCTGTCAGCACTACTATTTATACACTTAACAGAGTATAATTCAAGAAGGACACAAAGATGACTCCTTATGAGCTATGGTATGGTAAAACACCCAATGTAAGTTACTTCAAAATATTTGGCAGTCAATGTTATGTCTTAAAGGATGATAGAAATAGAAAGCTTGATGCCAAAAGTGATTAATGTATTTTTCTGGGGTATTCTACCTAAAGAAAAGCTTTTAAATGTCTATTCAAGGCTTCTAAAAAAATAGTTGAAAGTGCAAATGTGAAGATTGATGAATTTGCAAAAAAGAATGAGCTGGAAAGCACAAAAGAATCAGAAGACTACAACACGTTTGTATATTGTGAAGAACCCATAACTCTACCCGAGAAACAATGCTTAATTCTAGAACAACAGAATGTTACAACTGATGGTCAGAATGTTGTTACCAACAGACAGGAAAATGATCAAGATAATGTGCAAGGTAATGAAGATCAAGCTGATACACAAAGAGATATACATGTACTTGCAATATATGTAAGAAGGAACCATCTAGAGGACCAGATCATAGGAGATAAGAAAACTGGTACAAGAACAAGAAGTAAGTCTATAAACTCAAATTGCTTAATTTGTGAGTTTGAGCCAAAATCTGTCAATGTTGCACTAGATAATGAAGAATGGATAAGTGCTATGAATGATGAGATTGAGCAGATTGATAAAAAAAAAACATGGTCACTTGTACCAAGACCTAATGAAAAGAATTTCATCGGTACTAAATGGATATTCAAGAACAAAGCAAGACTAGTATGCAAGGGGTATGCACAAGAAGAAGGTACAGAATATGGAGAAACCTTTGCACCCATTGCTAGGCTAGACGGAGTAAGAATACTACTTGCTTATGATGCATACAAAGGATTCAAAGTATATCAAATGGATGTCAATTCAGCATTCCTAAATGGAATACTTGAAGAAGAGGTATACATTGAACAACCAGAAGGGTTTGTTGATCTAGACAAGAGGAACATGGTATGTAGACTTCACAAAGCCTTGTATGGATTAAAACAAGCTCCCAGAGCCTGGTATGAATGACTTCATTCCTATCTAATAAGTATTGGATTCATAAGGACTAGTGAAAATAGTAATCTTTATTTGAAAGAAGATACTGATGCTAACACTTTGATTACTGAAATATTTGTTGATGACATCATATTTGGAGGCAATGATATGCTATGCAAGTCATTTTCTGAGGAGATGAGAAAAGAGTTTGAGATGTCTATGTTTGGAGAGATCAAGTTCTTTCTTGGTCTACAGATCATTCAACAAAGTGAAGGTATTTTCATTACACAGTCTAATTACATCAAAGAAGTGCTGAAAATATTCAAGATGGAAGATTCCAAACCTGTTGGAACACCGATGGCTACTAGATGCAAATTAAAAAAAGGAAAACTCATGTATGTTGTACACACTAGACCAGATATTGTACATGCAGTAGGAATTGTCGCTAGATTTTCTGTTAACCCCAAGGAATCACATATGATTGCTGTGAAAAGAATCTTAAGATATCTGAATAATACTGAGGAATTTGGCTTATGGTATAGTAGAGAAGGCAAATTTGAACTAAAAGTGTTTACCGACGTTGATTGGGTTGGAAATCTTGATGACTAAAAGAGCACAAATGGAGGAGAATTCTTCATGGGTGACAGACTTGTCACATGGATTAGTAAAAATTAAGGATGCATCTCTCAATCTGCTGCAAAAGCAGAATATGTTGTTGTTGCTACAAACTACTCAAATATTGCTTGGATCAAACAGTTGCTAGAAGGTATGCATATGAAGATCTCAGAACTAGTGATTATCTATTGTGGTAACACCAGTGTAATAAATGTTGGATTAGGCCGAAAGCTAATCTCCCAAGAACACCTGCATGCAAACCTGTCACAAGGAAGAAGCAAAGATAAAAGATAGAAGAAGCTATGGAGGCTAAAAAGCCAGAGACATCATATCCATGTTCAAAGAATGAATTTCTATTATGAACAAAAAATGATTACAATACAATCTCCTTACAAAATATAAAGAGGTGAATCCTTATAAAAGGAAACATGAAACCCTAAAAGGGAAAACCTAAGGTAAGCTTAAGCAACTAGAGTGAATAGGTGAGTTAGTAATTAGATCGAAATAATTTTATTAATAACTCAAAGGTCTATTACTCTAACACCCCCCTTAAGATAAGTTTAGGGAGAAGAAAAACCTAGGAAACTACTGTAGAAAGCAGGAAAGATGAGTCTCGACAACAAGGCCTGATGAGGCACCCAAGAACAAGAAATCTCTGTGAAACGGGGAAATAAAGAAAACCCAATGGGAAAAATTTTACCCCAAAAAGAGATGAACTAGATGAATGAAAAAAAGCCTCCAATCTAGGGAAAAAGTTCCAGAGAAAGAAACAAGAAAGAGCAAGAAGCATCTCCAAAGCATGAGGCTACAAACACTGTTAGAAGTAACTACTGGAACCCCCACTGAAGTGCATGAACAGGTAGAGAAGAAAAAGTCTAAAGAGCTGATCAATCAAACCAAGGAAGCAATAGAACCAACAGGTGAACCCCCCCATAATGCTAAACAGGGAGAGGTGACAGGAACACTAAAATGCAATGCCAAAAACATCTACAGAAAGAAGAATCAGGAACACCAATAGTGCAATAGAAGTACACACATAGGATAAAGGGCGGTGTCACCAACACATAGCATGGGCTAATGTCATGGAAGGTACACTCACTTGACAAAGGTGGATGAGCATAAAATAGCAAAATATCATAACCCCCCATGGCACTTTATAACTGAGTGCAAGTATAAAAAACACACAAGGTGCTCGAAATCCCAGATATGCAGAAGTAGGCACTTTATCTTAGTGCATTTATAGAAAAAAGAATGCTCTAAAAGAGAAGCATAAAAGCTTAGAAGTCAGAAAGAAGAGTGAGCTAGAAGATCAGAAGAAGAGATCCCAAGACCTATAGAACCCAAGTAATCCGCCAGAGTGCGAAATATGCCAAACTCAGAGGAAAGAGAACCTAGAGTAGAATCTGGAAAAAGTACCCCTACAACTGAATAACTCACATAACCAACTTTTTGATGATATCTAATTTTCCAAAAATGGAGTCTGGATGAGCCAGATATGGCTCCCAGAAGGCAAAACCAAACATTAAACTTTGATAGCAAAAAACATTGTCAAAATAGTAGAGCCTAAAAACCTAACCACCATAGTCGGAAAGAGCTTGGAAAGATCTTTTTGACGATATAACGAAGTCCAAAAAAGGCCTCTGTATGCTCTAGATAGAGTGAAAATAGTGAGAAGGGCCCAAAAGGCATCAAAATCTAGGTTTTAAGCCCCTGGGGCTAAAAAAAATAAGCCCCCTGGGCGCATGGCACACGCAGGGGGCTGGGCTGGAGCCCCTTGTCACCAATGTGACCGGCCGCTGGCGGTAAAAGCCTGCGGGGGCTAAACATCCCCCCGGGTGGTGCAAAGGCGATGCGGAGGAGCCAGGAGGCGTAGAGGAGGTGGCCGGGCGGAGCAGCGGTGGCAGTCGGGCGGTGGCGGCGGGTCTCAACGGCAGCGCAAAGGTCACAGGGTGGCGCGCGGGCCAGGGGAAGCGCACGGGTGGTGCGGCGGTGGCGTCGGGGTGGCGGCATGCTCTGGTAGCACTCAAAAATAATTAAAAATATTGTTTTTAATAAAAATTTTTTATTTTTTGCCTCAATTTTTGTGCCCGTATGACCTAGGAGGTCGATTTTTTTCTTTGGGGTCACTGTGACCAAAACCATTAAAGTTTATAGGTATTTCGACTCTCTTGGGCCTTTTGAACGCAATGGCAGAGTCTATTTTTGCTCAAACGGATCCAAAAAATGATGTCTCCTTCAAAGTGACAGAAAAACCCTAGATAAGTTGTGGCTGTCATCTTTGAAACACTGCTTCACAAATACCAGACCAGGCAGTAGCAGAGCGGCTCTGATACCATATTGGATTAGGCTGAAAGCTAATCTCCCAAGAACACCTGCATGCAAACCTATCACAAGGAAGAAGCAAAGACAGAAGATAGAAGAAGCTATGGAGGCCAAAAAGCCAGAGACATCATATCCATGTTCAAAGAATGAATTTCTATTATGAACAAAAAATGATTACAATACAATCTCCTTACGAAATACAAAGAGGTGAATCCTTATAAAAGGAAACACAAAACCCTCAAAGGGAAAACCTAAGGTAAGCTTAAGCAACTAGAGTGAATAGGTGAGTTAGTAATTAGATCAAAATGATTTAATTAATAACTCAAAGGTCTATTACTCTAACAATAAACATTTCCAAGAATACAGTCATGCATGCAAAGACTAAACACATTACAATCAAGTATCATTATTTAAGAGAACAAGTTCAAGAAAAAGAGGTGATACTTGAGTATGTGCGATCAAAAGAACAATTGGTTGATATCTTCACCAAGCCACTGCCCAAGGATACATTTGAGTACCTGAGAAAGAGACTAGGGGTCAAACCCTTGTCTACCAGTCAGTAAAGGATTGAAGGCTACATCAGCCTATATATTATCAGAATATCATTCATGTTGATGCAAGCAAAAGATGAACTTCAAAGCTACATCTATATATAGAAAGGTATATATTAGAACCGAGCACCAGATCATATTGTTGTATTGCTGATGGATAAGGGAAATTCAAGGAATATATTATGGATAGAAGAAAATAATTGTTTGACATGAATGTCAGATATTTGTAAAATATTTGTTTGGCATTGTTGTCAAAGGGAGAGAATGTATCCATATTATCACAAGAAATTATTCATTATCAGATTACTCCAAACAGGGAGAGATTGTATCCATAAGGAGAGAATTTGTATGAAGGAATCATATACAAAGGGAGAGTTGCTGACAAGAGATAGAGACATCAAAGAAGAAGAACAGTCAAAAGAGAGAAATTGACACAAGAAGAGAGCATAACACATCAGTACAAGAAACACAGAAAGCTACAAGAATCAAATCTAAGCTAATACAGAGCTTAACGATGGTCAGACATTTTTATCGGTTATCAAAACAAACTGTTTGGTAATTTGATGAATCTCAACAATTGTATTTCATATTGTATTAGAAATAGTATAGTATGATAATATAGTATGTTTCCATCAATGCCAAAGGGAGAGATTGATGACATGTAACTGATTGAATGTTTGATAATGTTAAGTTGAAGATGATGCAAGACATTAAATCAGTTAATGGTTTGTATTGTCATTGATGTCAACTTGACATCATCTGTACAGACATATACATAATGCCAAAGACTTCAGAGAAACAATGGAACAGAGATTATGCTTTCAACAATGCATAAATGTCAAGTATTCACTAAGTGACAGACAACACCAATGGAGTGCACACCATCGGTAAAGGAAAAGAAAAAGTCACAGTGATGCCCGACGAGCAGAAGACAGTGTTGCCCGATGAAGCAAAATCATAGTGATACTCGACGAGTAAAATCCAAGGATGCCCAACAGACGGAGATCCCAAAGTTGACTTGAGTCACATCGATGGAACTGGCAGTTATCACAGATGACTAACTGCAGAATTGACCGACAAAATAGAGAGCTCATAAAATGACAAAATATCTAGCTGGCAGAGCTTAAGGATAGACTTAACTGGTTGTTTTATTTGTCTTATTTGACCAGAGTTAAGTAATTGATTTAAAGAAGATTTATATAGTTGGCAAGAAGATAACTACGAGATAAATCAGGAGTTAAAGCCATAAATCAGATTAGCTGGATTGTTTTTTACACCAAGAATCAAGAATTAAGGAATATCATGTCTATATAAGAGACAAGCATAATTCATTTCTGCAAGAAATCATATACACGGAAGGGGGGTGAATAGAAGGAGGATGCTAAAGAGAAACAGGTGAAGGATAACTTCATACAGTCCTGATCAATCAAGCTGAAGAAGAGCTAAAGAATTTTATGGACACCGATGAATAGTGAAGCACAAAATCACAGAGCAGAAAGTGTGGAGCACATGGAATTGAATTGATACATTGATCAAAGAGGTATTGTACTTAAATAGATCTGAAAATCTGTAATTCAAGTTGCATTAGAAATAGGTCATAGTGTTTTAGTTTAACCATTGAAGCATCAAGTCTCTTAACTAAGTAGGACTTAACCGTCTTCTATAATTGAGGTATATCCTAACAGATTGCCAAAAAGGTTGATTCATGAAAGTAGCATTGAAATTGCATAAAGCATATTGATAGCCTAAGAAGAAATTTGATTCAAGGATGGTAGCAAGATTTTCCTAAAGCCTATTGACAGTCTAAGAAGGAGGCTGATTCAAGGATGGTAGCAAAATAGATGCCAGATACTAAGTGACAACCTCTATATATAAAATACTCTAGCAAGGTCGCACTTAACAGTGTGTTTGTAACCTTTAACAAGGTTGGCTCCTAATAGGGCTCACTTTAGAAGAGTGAAAATTTGGGGTATCGGTCCCAGTGGTTTTTCCCTTAACAAGGTTTCCACGTTGAAATCCATGTGTTATGTGTGTATGGATTATTACTTTATTATTTTATATTTCACATATGCATTTTTGGATTGATTGGAATACTCTGCATATTTACTGAGTATCGGTAAATAGTTTTACTACTTATCAGTTATCAAGGAGAATAAGGACAGACAAGGTAAACCGACAGACAATTAATTATTATAAGTATTTCATGGCATGCATCTTGTAGGGACTTAATAATCTGAGGTGTATTTATTGGTGGTAAAAGATTAAAGGATAAATTTTTGAGGCCACTGATTCACCCCCCCTCTCAGTTATTACTAACAGTGTTGGTTATTTGTTAAGTCTCAAAGAAGTAGTTTGGTGCATCACCTTTAGCAATAGGTTTCATTTTATGTTTCCTTCTAACCCCTTCCCTCTAAAAATATTTAGTTTAGGTGAAGTACCTAGGAAGCTGACCTTCTCCAGAGGTTCACTTCTTTTCTGGGTTACCCACAACCCAGAAGTGTTCCCATGTATCACTAGATTGTTGAGTTTACTTAGGAGGGTGTAGATTTTAGTGATAACACTAACATCCATACTTATAGTATAGTGGAGGTGGTAAGGTCACATTACTCATGGTATAGGTACATGTTGCTCAGTCAGAGTATGAGTGTGCTAGCATATTTCACCCCTAGGTGTATAATTGTCCTATCTCTTCCATCTCTCTAATATAAAGAACGAGGCTTCGTAGAAGGTGAGAGACCCATTAATTGGTGGCTACTTACAATGCCACCATGGTGATCATGATCCACCTATTAAGTATAATCCAAACTCAACCCTGCTATAGCCAATGTAGATAGATGTGCCCAGAGTCATCTACAAACCTATCTGTGCCTCAAAATTGTCTAGCTCTAAGCTCCTATGTAGATAAAGAGTGTCATTGATCACCCTCTCTCCTCGAATAGAGATAGATAGGATATAATATATGTCCACTAAAGTGATATCCATCTCCTTAGTTAACAGATGAATGGATATGGTGACTGCATCCCATCTCTCCATAAGCTCTATTAGCATGGGTTTATAAAACCACATTTATTTATAGCTGATAGACCCACTAGATACCTACTTGTCATACTATGCTCGACGTGTCAATTGGTATCCCCTCTACTATAGTAGAGAGTATACCGAGTATATTTTTCATGGTATGCTTGTAAACCTCTAGAAAAGTCTGCAAGAAAAAAAATGATATATCAACCTATGTGAGGTCTAAGAAAAAAAATCTCTATCATTTCTAGTTTATTATATTTCCTAAGACATCAAGATGTATGCACACCCTGAAGAGGCTAGTGCAAAACCTAGGTACCAGCACAAAAGCTCGTCCAAGAGGCATATACATATATTAAATGTGTGCACAAAATTTGCATGCATGCACTACCCTAAGTTTTAAAAATATGCAAAAATGTGCAAAAATTGACTAAAGAAGGAAAAATGAGGCCTACCTCATTAGGGGCTCATTATACTCTACAATGACATACAAATCCTTGATCTTGGTAGCCAAGAACTCTTGTTTGTGAGACATTTTCACTGAGGCTCTATAGAACCCTCAATTAAAATCCCACAATGAATAGTGCAAATGACCCTTCTAAAGGCCTACATTGCTAATATATAGCCAAATATTCACCAAAAAAATCATTTTTTTGTGGCAATCCCGACTCATTTTCCTTCCTATTTTTTCCCACCTATTGGGGGAAAAACACAGTGGGCATATATTAACACTTCATCATTTTTTCATTCTAACTGATTCTAATTGTCTCACAAAAGTAGATTACTCTATTTTTTATGATAACGAGATTTTAATTTTTTCAATACCTAATTTTTCATGGTAGATGGTGTTGTTTCATGGTGAGCACTAGGGACATCACTTGTGTTTTCCTGGTTGACCTCTATGGCTGCTATAATATTCTTTTTTAAGGCAATTAATGAATTTAATACACTACATGAGTTTAATGAATATATCTTCTAAGCTACTTTAGTGCACTTGATCCCTTGATTTGACTTGTTTACTAAAGTGGAGGCAAAATGCAGTGTCACAAATTGTACCTTGTGCATTTATGATACTTGAGTATTATGATCGATGAATTTATGATATAATACATCATTGAGATTTTGTATTTCAACATCATGGATTCTAAGATCAAAGCATTAATGACCCCTAGCATAAATCTAGAGTTCATTTGGTCAAATGATAATGCAATGCATAAATTTTCGTGTAGTGCACACTCATCTTGAAAACATTTCATTTTCAAAAAGAACATCTTCCACATCAGACTATTTTTTGATGCAAATCCCTCTATCCTCCTTATTTTTCACTCTCTGATAACACAAATTGACTCTTGGCTCTAACTCTGATCTCCATAATTAAGCTCTGTTAAAATCTACACTCTATCTAGTAGTAGCTTAGTCTCCTTGATCACACTAGCAAGGTTATCATATTGAGAGAGGCATCTATATTGCATAATGCTATCTCTTCTCTCTTATCTATACATCTAATATTTTGTCTCATCAATACATGCATTATCTATTTTTATTAATTTGATTTTTGTGTTTGATAGAGGTTTTCCTCTATTAATAACCAGGGTTTATTTCTATTACTTTGCCAATATTATTTATCTCATGCAATAGGGTTTCTCTTCCATTGAGCAGGGTTTGTTTCTATTTGCATATCTCACGTAATAGGGGTTTTCCTCCATTAAGCGGGGTTTAGCTCCATTATGTTATTCTTTATCAATTTTATTCTAAATTTATCTATTAGCTTATCTATGGAGGAGGTGGAAACACCAAAATATGGGTTTGACTATGGTAAGCCCCTATACAACCCCAACACTTTTCCTTGTTTATGTGTGCAGATTCCAAATAGATTCATGGAGAAAAGAGGAGTGTGTAGGAGTAAGCTGGGAACATATTTCTATTTCTATCCATATGAACTATGGCATGACACACAAATTTCCTTGCTACATGCTACCATCTGAGGGTGAGAACTTTCCCATTTTAGGGTAAGAAGTTTGTTATTCTAGCTTTTAGAATCCATAATCAAAATATTTGTAGCTTTCTGTATTTTTCATATATTCTAACATTTTTATGTTTTTTGTATTAAATTGATAATTCTTTTAAGTTTATCTTCCTAGCTCACCAAAACATTATTTTAAGTGAAGTAGTGTAAGGTACATTTTCTCTTCAAAGTCCTAGTATCCCGAGGGTAGAAAATCCCCTACTCCACAATTATCACATTTACACTCTACATCCATCTTTTTATGCTAGAGATAGATGTATCTTCTCTATTCCATATGAATATGCACATTATTTCCTACAAATGTCTAAAATTCAATCAATTTTACATTCATAGACATGCGGTGTTTTTGTGAAAGATCTAAAAGGCTACCCCAATCTTTTTGCACACTTAGCAACATTTGAACACTCAAAAAGAAGTGCTAGCCTCTACATTGAAAGTAAACATCCAAACAAAACTCTCCCTTCGTTGACTAGTTGAAAAGACAAGAAACTCAAATTTCTATCACCTATTAAAATATCCTCCTAAATCTAAGAGAACCCAACTATATAACTTGGTGTACCGAGTGGACTATATGTCAATACTTTCTTAAGAGTTCTTGAATATTTGAAGGAGTGATTCATACTAGCTTCATCATGTTGCACCAACTCTAGCTTGTAAATTCATTGGTTTGTTCATTTTATTAACAAATCCCAATCCATTCAATATTTTCAATGCTAATGAAACTTTCATTCAAAAGATGATCTTGGAACTATCTTTTTATGACATACTTTTTGGGTATACCCTATATCTTGATTATAATAATGTGCTCAAATTTGAACTTTTAGAACTACCAGAATTGCCCTCCAATCCTTCTGATTGTAACCATTTCCCCATTTAGTCAATTTAAGATCACCAATATGACTATATTATTGCCTTGACTACCCACTATCCTTTCATATGTGCTGTCCACTCATGAATAATATTCCTAATACTTTTTATGCTTGATATTGTGGATTTTCACCTTACTTGACCCTTTTTGTTGTCACACCCTTGAAAATGTCTAAATATTTAAATAATAGCCAACGATTTTAATTTATTTAGAATATAAACTTTGCATCGAAGGTTAGCCCAATCATTATCCATTTTCTTTTCCTAGTTACAAGCTAGTTTCTTCGCTAGGTTGTCTTTTGTTTGTCTTGAATTGCTCCTTACATTTAAAACTCATTTCTACCATTTCATAAAGTGAACATGAGTTGTTATTTTTTTGTCTAAAATATGCTCTAAAGACATGAATTCTCACTTGTATTTGAAGACTTAGCAACTCCACCATTGTCATTTCAATATCATACTTCCTCTATACCTAGTTATCATGACCTTTCTCCACCTACATATTCTAGTTACAAATAACAACCTTTATTGTGTAAGCTAACCTTTCATAGACCCTATGACCTCAAACTTGGGATAAAAAATCAAGAAGGTCTACCATTCTTTTCTTTGCAAGATTTACCTCTTCTTGGATTGAGAACTATATATGGCCCATTACAAGGTAAGCATTTTCTTGATCTACATATTAGTACCATCTTACAACACATACTATAGTGGTAAATGTTATATAGTTACGAAGCTGAAGAATCCCTTTCCAAAATTTGTCATATTGATAAAAATAAACAAGCCCAAGAAGAATATATGCAAGGGATATGAAACTAGAAAAGTTATTTAAGATGCTATCTTCCCTAGAGAATAAATTATGAGATTTTTCTATATTATTTTTCAAATTTCTTGGTTTTGCTCTATCGACCATGGGAAGGAAAGAAAAGAAGAATAATTGGGAAAAAAAATAGTCAATCCACATAGACGTGTTACTTTAAAACCTCTAGAAGGGATGTTTATGCTAGTGTTGTTCATTAAAAATTCATACACGATCTTTATTACTTTAGCAAGGTCTAAAACGCCAACAATAAAGACATACCTATGAAGATACATAGACAAAGTTGAAAGATTTACAATGTGGGTGATGCAAAAAAGCTTCTTTAACATCCTATAAGATCGAGTGAGTTGTTTACATGATAAATACCTATGCGAAAGTTTGGGTGTTTGATCTAGCAATTCAGAGATGTGTGTTGGAAAGGGGTTTCATATAGAAATAAATTAGGTCTAGGAGATCTTTTGGTAAGAGATGCATGAATTTACTACACTCGACCACATATGATTTGGGGCCGAGGTGTAGCCAACTACACATTTCATGTGTCCCACAATTATGTGCAACCTTGTAGCTAACACAAATGTTTTGGGAACCTTATGAATACTATATCATGATGATTAAATATTGTTTAGGGAAAGGAACATGTTAAGAGAAAATGGAGGAAGATGAAGGAAACAAAGTAGGCTATAGTGTGGTAATGAAGATGTTAGCAATGAAGTAGTGAAAGAGAGGCTCCTATTAACCACAAGAGTCTGATGTGTGTGCATCAAAAACTATATATTACAATTCATTTGAAGTTTCACCCATGAGATGATCCATGATTCAACAACTGAAGTGAGACTCGATAGACGTTGCCTAACAATGATGTGTTTTTTTTTTCTTTTCTTTTTTTTTTGTTTAGGCATAGGGTTTGTTGCAGATTTTATTATCATCCAACGACACTCAAATTAAAGAAAAAATTAAGGGAGTGGCGGTAGGGCTTGTTTCAGCACAAGATTACTGTTAGAATAATGCACAATATTTCTTCTATTTTTGTTGAAAAAAGCACAAGATTATCGTTTATAAAATCACATTTCATAACTTATATATATGTAGTTTATTTGAGATGCAGGGCAAATTTGTATTTTGGTTTTTTTTCCGTTCCTTCATTGTCTAATTTTTTCCATGGCTTATTTTTTGTCTTTCCGTTTTGAATTTGTGTTTAGTTTCTTGTTATTTTGTTTAGTTTTCTTGGTATTTTATTCATTTTTCTTTGTATTTTGTCTATCTGTTTTTATTTTTCTTTTCATTATCCCATGGAGAAATGCAAGGGAAAGGAGAACTATAAACTTTGACACTCACCTAACTACTTTTATTGTCACTTTTTATTTTTGAGTCTATTTTATCAGTAGTACTTCTTGTTGCATTACTGACACAGTTATAAATTTTTATTGAAAAAGTTTTCATGAAGTTTTCTTTGTTTTTAGGTGGCATTTGTAAAACAGGACATGTGCCTTGTCTTTCCTCCTAATATTTTGCGTACATGCCTGCATCCACGGAGGGATGATGGATTCCTCTTCCATTGTCGATGAGTTGCAACGATTTTGAGTCCCCATTGCCAATATATTTTTGTTATCATCCGATGTCAATACATTAATTTTAAAAAAATTCGTAATATTGTTCATTTAGAAATTTCATTTTTTAGATATCTCTGTTCATATTTCTAGTTTCCATTCTACTTCTACACATCTTTTTATTTTGTAGACTACAAGATCACTATTTTGCAACAATTAAATAAATTCACATTTGTAGAGGCATCCTGTGTACTCATTTTTGACAAAATTTGCTAAAACATCTTTTCTCTAACTGTATAGAAAACCTAATAAGCTGCACAGATTGTTCAATTCTTCATTCCTTCATGAGTGTATTTTCCTTAATTGATTGTGTACATTAGTTCACTATTTCTCCTTGGTTGTCAATCAAGTGGTTTATGTATTTTAATCTCCCTGTTTCAACTATTAGATATTAGATAATGGGAGTTGATGTTACTGCTTGTTTATATTCCTACATAATTTAATATGTTCTTCTACTTCACTTCAGTTTTGTCCAAATAAGAAAGTTCCTTTATATTGCTTATTTTATTTTATATATCACCGAACTCTGCAAGTTCTTTCTGTTATTTCTTTGTAAATGTTCATTAGCTCATCTTTGTAGCTTTGATGACCTCCTTGTTGCTTCTTCCATTTTATTTGTTAAGTTTTGTCTTAAATACCTTAGCTTCTTTCCTCTATCTTTGCTTGGCATATCTTGGTGACATTCACTTTACCAAATTCCTTCATGCACTGGACATTGTGCATTTTACCGCATTTACAATATCTAAAATATATATTGCTATCTACTTTGCACAAAGTTCCCTAGGCTAAGCCCACATGGACCTCAAAAACTAGGGCATGAATGTATTGAATTTGTTGCAAGGCTTTTAGAAACTCTGAAACAAATGTAATATTCCAAGTGTAAAGGCACTGGTATGCTTTGTGTTGTCTAGCAGTTTTGGCTTTATCATGTTTTATGGTTTAAGACATTGTCCTCCTAGTTTCTAATAAAGAATCAGGGCTGGTATCAGGTTGCAAATCAAGATAAACACCACTAGAATATCTAGATGAATTACTTGTAACATTTATTACTGTAAGCACCATCATGAAAGTTATTGCCAAAAGCCTACCCATATCATTCCTACATCTTGTATTATAGAGATTCAACTTTTGTGTTATTCTAATGTAAATGATACAATAGATGTGACTCTCATTCTCTCACCGACTTATAAAATCTTGAAGATAAAATAAGGTGCTTTCAACACTTGAGAGCAATTCAATAGGTTAATAGCTTGAAACTGATATGTTGGAATAAAATGAAAACCTATTCTCCATCTAATGTTCCATTAGAAATAATCAATATAATTTCTTTGTTGTCAATCCATTCCTTAGGTCTTGCCAAAGTATGCGTACTGGTCATCCTAGGATTTATTTGGCTTTGATTTTTTCTAATATGAATTGGAAAAAACCCTTGGTTACTTAATTGACCGTACCATGGTCAATGAAGGAATTCTAAGAGGAATTCTGCAGGAAAAGAAGGTTGGTCAATGGTCAATGAAGTGACCATATCAATCTCTTGAGTTTCGACAACATTAGTCATCTGGCAAGGCATGCCGTAATGTCCCCTTTTTGGAATATGTTGGAATAATATAAAAACCTCTTCTCCATATTATGTTTCATTAGCACTAACCAATGGAATTTTTTAGTTTTCCATCCATTTCCTTAGCTCTTGCCTAAGTATGCGTACTATTCATTCTAGGATTTTCTACCTTTGAGTTTGTCTAAGGTAAATTAGGAAAAACCCTTGGTTACTTAATTGACCATACCATAGTCAATGGAGGAATTCTAAGAGGAATTCTATAGGAAAAGAAGGTTGGTCAACTAATTGACCGTACCATGGTCAATGAATTGACCATATCAATCTCTTGAGTGTCGTCAACATTAGACATTTGGTAGGGCTTGTTGTAATGTCTTAATTTTTGGGATTTCCCTAAGTGTTGCCCAAACACCTTCTAAATATCAAGTATGTTGACTTTCTCTCTTTGGATGTTGATTGCTACTCTCTTGGATGAGTGTTATTTCTCAATGGTTCGATCTTCCTTGATTGATTCCTTGAGGTATGGGTGATTGATGATTGATAAGTCCTCTTCAATGCTTGGAATGAATCCTCATTTATACTTTATCGGTGGAAGGGTCACCACCTTTCATAAGGATGAGTTGCCAATTTTCATTGTGGTCTTTTAGAATAATATATTATTCCCCAAATTTGTCTCCCTTGGATCTCCTCCTCAAATGAAATCTTCTCCCCTTTATATCCTCCAATGTGAGGGAGAGTCACACCTTCATCATCACCACCCTTCAAAAGGGTCACAACAACCCTTCATCATTGCTGCCCCTTTGAAAAAGTTACTTCCTTATCTTGTTCATATTCCTTTCTTCTTCCATTTATGCTTCCTTTATTCATTTGGGAATTTTTTCCCATTATATTAGTTGCTTGTATGATAAATTAAGTTGTATTCCACATTGGTCTTAATCATTGTTCTTTTATATGGTTCATTTTAATTGTTTCTCTTTTCACTTTATGTTGTACTTTATACACTAGTTGTCTCAGGTTTTCTTTATCAGTCTGTGATTGGAATGGGGTTGTTCATGATTCCTAACTTTAATTGTATGACAATAAGGTGACTGCTAAGAGCTGATCCAATAATTGATACATTTACATAAAATAAATCCTCTGCCAATAAAGTTCTAATTAATACAATGACTTTGATGTCTCAGCGCGAGTCTTCGATGTTGCAATCTATGTCAGGCTTGTTATCAATCACTGTCAGAGTCTCCAACGCAAATCAGTGATAATCCAAATAGCCAATGAGAAAATAGGAATTAGTTGTAGAAAAACTCACTTTAATAGAAATATTATTTAATACCATAGGTTTAGCGGTTTTTGCAAGATTTTCAAGAGCAAACTGATGCTGGAATGACAACTGAAAACATTTTTTCTATTGCCTTAACAACAAGGACTAATAAGTGTACAACAAGATATATTTGAAGACGTAATTATAATTAATTACTATAAAATTTGATAAACAAGAGTTAAAAACTTTCAATAATTTACAAAAATATTAATATAATAAAAACCTAACAAAATATATTCATAATTAGAAAATGTTATAAATAATCTAAATAAGATAGAACGTTTAGGACTCTATAACTAGATAGCTACAACAAAATAAAATGAAATATGTAATCTTCTAATTTTAGAATTATCTTAAATCCATGTGATATGATGCATCCATTGTTCTTAATTAAAAGAACCACTCTTTTTTCTGTCAAAACCTTGTTTAACCATTCTGGAAAAAAAAATAATGATAAAATGACTTGCTGCCTTATTCAATGTCTTTTATTCTCCTCCCTTTTCCTCACACCTCTTTGCCTTGAATCATATAGACAATCAAACATGGCTTCCTTTTTTTTTCTCTGTGTACTATGTATATTCAAAATATTAACAAGTAAGAGAATGAAAATGTTAATATTATAATTGTATAATGGTTTAGGTTTTTGATTATGTGTGTAACAGATCCAACTTAAAATGTTCACAAATAAGAGAATGCAAATGTTCATATAATTTTATATTTTCATAATCTTCTCGAATGCAAAATGATTGAGAAAAAAAAACCCTGATCTCAAGGTATTCAACTTATATGTTTGAACAATGCATCTCTTTAATCAAATTATTAGATAAATAAATATGGAGATTTATGTTAATACACTTAGTTTTATTTAAATTAGTGGTTGATTTAAACAATTGATCTTGTAATTCTTTAAATAAATAGGCTTGTAAATAGTGATATTATTTGCCACACTCAAAAGCTTTCTTCAAATTTGTAATATTTAAAATACAACAAACTTCAAACATTCCCCCACAAATACAAAAGTAATTGTAAGCGCTCCTTAAAAAAACACATCTTATTAGATCTTTATCCTCCCATCGAAACTATCCAACTATAAATATTCAAAACTCTAAATTATTTATTCAAAGTCCAATGATCAAATTACTTATTTATTCATACGCTTCTTTATTCTCCCATGAGAGATGACATGAGATAAAGGGCATTGGGAGCATTGCTACTCTAACATGGGTTAAAACAAATACAAGCATATCCCTTCCTATCAGTATAAATGCAATGTCCCACTTGGGCGTGATCAAATTCTCTGCAAACTTTATCACAGTCTTCATAAAAAAATGCAAGCCCTGAAAAAATGATCGCAAAGCCCGCCATAGTAGTAGTCTATGTAATTACCTAGGATACATAGGATATATAATAATATTAATTATTTAATATTATATTAATTTAAAATATTTAAAAAATAAAATATAGATATATTTTTATTTTTTAAATAATTTTAGGAAAGTATGAGATAAATATTTTAAGCTCATATTTATGTCTTTGATTAAAAACATTGCTAAAATATTGTCTCCCTAAATATTAGTTGATTTGTATGAACCAATATATTTCCGCAAAATCGTCCTTATTAGGTGATTTGTATGAACCAATCATATTTTAGAAAACAAATTTTGTTATTATGTTTTGTTAAAAATTGAGTAGGTAGTTAATGGGCCCTTGGTCTACTGGTGAAGTTGAATGGCTCACAACGAGCCCACCAGGGATCAAGTCTTGTCGAGTGCAAGGCTCCGACATCATAAGGGATGCTCCTCAGGTCTTAATCCTCCAACAAAAAATAGTTTAATGACTCAACTATTTATAAGTGAAGGAGGCCATCTAAACTCCAAAACAGTCACTTTTAATCTGGCTCGTTAGTAGCGATGACAAATTAATAAAGTAATGCAATGCTTCAGCGTTTGGAGTTTGTGTGTTGACTTTAATGATAAGTTCAAAAAACTTATATGCTTCAACAATGCTTTTTAATTTTTTCAAACTAAGCTATTATAATTGAATATGAGTTATGCCATTTTATAATTTTAAATTTTTATACTGTTTTCTTGAGATACATAACAAAATATAGAATTTAATAAAAATAAGTAAAAGAAACAAGGTGGCAAAGCAGCATAGTTCCTGTCAAAATATTGGCAATAAATGTTAAATTATTAATAATATTTATTATTTAATAATTATGCAAAAAAAAATTGTATTACACAGTGAATCCATGATACTAATTGTAGATGTATAATTTTTAAAAAATATGAATATAATATACAGTGAATATAAATTTTTAATTATTAATAATAATTATAATTTAATAATAAAAATTTAAAAATAAATAATATTATAAAATAGTATGACAATTATTTTATAATGTTATTTATTTATTTTTTAAATTTTTATTATTCAATAATAAATAATATTAATTGAAATCATTAAATAATAAATATTAATTAAAAATTTATATGGAAAGATTCAAAACATAGTAATATTCATATTGTATAATTTTATAAGTTTATATAATAAACTATGCACATTTTGTAACTACATAAAAATTGCTAAATTATTTAAATAAATAATATTTTTTTAATTAAATAAATAATATTTTTTAATTTTAAGAAAGGAATGTGATAAAATAGGATACATAAAATAGATAATTATATTAATTTAAAATATTTAAAAAATAAAATATAGATATATTTTTATTTTTAAAATAATTTTAGGGAAGTATGAGATAAATATTTTAATCTCATATTTATGCCTTTGATTAGAAACATTGCTAAAATATTGTCTCGGGCATGAACTAACAAAATGAGTACAAAGATGACAATATGTTGTTAGAATAAGCGGAGACAATGAGCTAGGCTTAAACACCACACACTAAGCATTGTCTTAGTGTGTTGTGGGCTCACCTCAATTGCTTCATAAATAGTCTCTATAAATATATTTAGTCATTACTTCCATTATTTTCTTTCTTCATTTAATTTAATTACATGATTCCCTTTTTCAAGATATCTATAATGAATTTGAACATAAAATATTATAATCTTAAAAACATCTTAAATAATTAAATGAAAACATTTAATTAGAAATTTGCAATCATGTTGTCATAGATGTTATCAATTATTTTGTTATTTTTATAGTGACATATGAATGTTAGACATAATAAATTCTCTATTTAATTTTTTAGATGACTTTAATTTGGAATTATGCCTAGATAAATAAGAATTTAATAAAAGTTAAAGTCGTCCAAAATAATAAATAGAGAATTTATTAATTCCAATATATATATATATATA
>MU228047.1:496303-516054 GCA_018584345.1 Thuja plicata | reverse complement strand
TATATATATATATATATATATTCTATTAAATTTGAAATCTTAATAGCTATTTGGTTATAGCAATGTTGAATAATAATTGAGTCTATAAGAAGACTTTTAATGTTTTGACATTTATTATATTCAATGAATGTTTTTGAGTAGTATATCAAATTTTAGGATTCATATTAGTTTACTAAAATTGTTCTTGATTAAATTGACTGCCCATTTAAATATTAATTTAAAATTAAAAAATAAGAAAATAATATTATTAATATAATCTATTATAATTTGTCAAATATTAAAAAAATATCATTTAAAATAGTAAATTTTATATTTAAACTAACTCATTAAATATTTCAAAAAATAAAAATAAACCTCAACTTGCAAAAATAAATCACAAATCCTCATTTATTAACTTGAAAGAAAAAAAATATTTATTAAATAGAAGATATGGATTAAGAGCAATCTATATTTTTTATTCATAGGAGCTTTATTGTAATGTGTTTTTGGTGGTGAATTAAACCATCAGGTGATAAAAAATCATATGATGTAAATGTTGCTTACTATTATACTCAATAGAAGAAAACAAAACATAGAATTTATCCATATAAATAAATTTGTATAAAAAATCTAAATATCTAATTTAGCACATGCAAATATATTTGTAGAACTTAACACTATTTTTACTTTTGTTAATTTTGTTAATTATGTTTTGTTAGTTTTTTCAATTATTACTTTTGTTGTATATATAATTTAGAGTGATGGTACTTAAAAAGTACAATTGAAATTTACTTAAGGAAAGTCTATTTAATTTTCTATCATAAACTTTCTATTGATTTAACCATTTGTAATAAGTGGAGGAGGGACATGAGGAAGATTAATTGGATAGGCCAAACATTATTCCCTTCCAAATGTCATATCCGGAGTGCTCATGTGACACGAATTTCACCATTACTTTTTGTCCCTAGTTGTAGTGCTCACCTAGCTCTAATTACATAATTATTTTCTGCCCCCTTCTTGTGTTTTTGTATTTTTATGATTTAATGAGAATAGATCATTCAGTTGGATGGTAGTTTTGAAAATAAAAAGGAAAATCATAATGACACCGATTTCAGTATCACTTTTATCGCCCTTAGTGGGCCAAATTGTAGGCTTCTCCCATTTTTCTATTTTTATGATGTAATACAAATAAATCATCCAGGTGGATGGTAGTTTTCAAAATAAAAATGAAAATTAGAATACTTTTCTCCTTGTTTCGATTTCCATGGTTGTATGTGAACTTGCAATAAGACACTGAAAGAATGACAAGGCTAAAGTTGAGATTGAACATTTACCAATGTTTGTAACAAAAAAAATTTAATTTTATATTGAGATAGTTCATCAATTGAGTATACAAAGGTATATAAAATAACACTAGGTCTAGATATCCAGCATCCAAAACATTATGTTTTTGATTTGGGTAAAAGCAGGTTTTGAAGGGGCCCTGAAAACCTATACAAGCAAATTTTGGCAAGTTTCTGAAACCCAACTAAAATGAAACTTTTGCTAAAGAAAAAATATTACAAACCAAAAGATAAAAGGCAGTAAACTGCTAGCAACTAGCCAAGATGAGACTCTAAAACCCCAGCTGCCCAAAGAACAGGAAAAAACCTTAAACCAATAAAATAATTGGAGTTATAAAACTCCCCATACAGAACACCAGGGTTTTAACATGGATCCCTAAACCAAAATTACAAACATCAAAGAGCACCAAAGCCCCCAAACCAACCTTAAGCCAAACCAAAAATAGCCAGCCTCCAGCATGGGCCCTTGAAAACTTTCAGCATCCATCTGCAGGCACCTGCCAACAATACACAACAAACAACGCCAAGGAAAAAAGGAGCGGAAAAAACCATTTCCATCTTCCTCCTTGTTAGAGAAAGAAGTGATCTCCTCCAGCACCAAAAGGGTACCTCCATCACTGATATGGATTTTCAGCACAACCCTCTTAGTCCGCAAAAAAGAACCCCCAACCATTTCCAACAAGCTTTCATGTGGCTACATGAAAGAGGCGACCACACACCACTACCAGCAATCTCCTCCCAGTAGCCACAGACCACCTTGATAGGTTGAGCCTTCACCTCTATGTTTCTATCTACCAGTTATCCCCTTTTAGAGGCATGACCTTTACATACATATTACAAGATTTGCAGTATATCATTGTTCTAACATTTACAATATTTATCAAAATATAAAGGATGTGATCTTTGCAAAATTGTGCAAATATTGTCTTCATTCATTTTCCCATCCATCATTGTTGTTAGTTCTGTATTCTGTATTATCCCTCCCATCATCGTTGTTCTCATTGTAGTTATTATTTCTATTAGCATCTTCAACATTTATGATATTATTGTCTTCTTGTTTGTCCTAATTAGCATCATTCTCTTAGTTGTCTTCCAGGTAAGTTGAAGATTGAATGTCATGTTTGAATACAACCATCGCTCTCTCTTTGACCAAGGATAGGAATATTTTTCTAGGTACTTCTATAATGGATGTGACCTATGACACAATATATAAATGTATGAGTTTATATAAAACTCAGTAAGGTCTCGTTTCCTGTCATGGAAAATATCCTCATTTCTCTATTTCAAAATCATCCATAAACTTTTAGAGGTTAAAGCAAACCATATTTTGTTCATCTTGAAATCAAACTCTTCCACAAAACCAACAAGTACCTCATGCCATGAAAGACCATCATTACAATTCCAAGTAATAGGTTGACCAAAAAAAGAGACTAGATTTTATTGGAAAATTTACAATGAAAAAAGAGGTTCTCAAAAGGCTCTAGACAATTACAGATGGAGCACAAAATATTATGTTTACCACAAGCAGACAGAAAAGGACCAACAATAATTTATTTAAGAAGAATGATCCATCTAAAACATACTTTCTTAGGCTCAACATGTGAATGCCGAAATAAATCAAAGATAAAGTGTCATCTAGTGTTTGACTCGTTAAAGCCCCAGTTTTGATTAATTATACTAATAATACCCACATCATCCTTAAGCATATTGTAAATTTGTTTGTTGAAGAATTCTCCCAATGCCTTACCATCTATCCACTTTAACTATTCAAGCATCTGACAAGAATTCAAAGTTTTCCCAGGAAAAATCCCACCCACAGCTTTGGAGATAAGAGTATATGTTTTCTTTTGTGAATTAGGAATATTATACTTAGCGCTAATATCTTCCCAAGAACCCTATAGGTTGTCAATCACAACATCTTGAATGAGAGAAATGCCTTTATTATGCCAAATTTTTGTAGAGCAACACTGTTTCAATGCAAGAGGTTTTTCCTTAAGGTATATGTCCCACCAAATAGATCTGTCTAAAATAGAAAATGAAGGATTCTTACTAACCATGCATTTCTTGAGAAAATTAAGGGTCCGACCTAACACCATGCCCTCTAGACAATAGCAAAAACATTGGAGCCAAAAAATTTAATCTCAAATTCCCCAAGAAAAATGTCTAATAATAGAATATTTTTCCATTGTTTACTTTTTTTAATAGTTGAGTTGACCACATTATTTTTTATTAGGACCTTCCAAGGCTCATTGCCACTTGGTGCTTTCAGGACCCACTTGGATGCTAGTGCATTCCTTATATCTTCAGATCTTTTAACCGAAGTTCGCCCATTTTTCTAGGGGCACAACACCATTCCCACTTCACACAATGCCTTTTTCTATTACCCAAACTGTTAGACTACATAAATTCCCTTAAGATTCTTTCTATTTTATTAGAGTGACAATTACATAAAATCCTGGAATATGCATAGTAGACTGCATGTGAAGGGAGAACTTTTTGAACCACTTGAGCCCTGGATGCAAGAGATAACATGTGTGTTTTCCATTTAAGATGTGTATTCTCTATCTTCTTATATATCCAAGCCCACATATCTTTGATAGAAGGGTTTATAGAAAAAGGAATTCCCAAATATTTTACAATGGTAGAGGGACCCAACTATTGCCATTTTCTACCTCAAATCCAATTAGGAGGGAGTTCTGTCCTTCCAAGCAGTGTGGATTTATGAGGAGAAATCTTGACTCCTGGGGCTCAACAAAATAATTGCAACCTCCTAGGGACATTATCAAAATTGTCCTCATCCAGTTCCACAAACATAGCAGTGTCATTAGAAAATTGTTCTAGTAAAATTTCCTCCTTATTAGGTAATGTGATGCCTTTAGCAAGCGGGAATATCTTAGTAGCTTTAAGAGTATAAGTGAGAGCATCTTTAGAAATAACAAATAATGCACGTGCAAGAGGACATCCCTACCTAATAGACCTACCAAGTGAGATAGGTTCATAGTATTCACCATTAACTTCAATCATAACAGAAGAGATTTTAAACAAAATATCGACCCATTTACATAAATACTTAGGAAATCCAACTGTTTCTAACATTTTAAGAACAAAGTGCCATTCAATTCTGTCATAATCCTTTTCAAAATCAAGTAACACCATAGACAAATTATGTTCCTCTACTTTTTCCCAATGCATGGCCTCCCAACTTGTAATAATATTATCCAATATATATATCTACCTCTAATAAATCTTGTTTGAGTAACAGATACAATGTCATTAAGCACTTCTCTAATTCTTCTAGCCATGATTTTAGCTATTATTTTGTAAGAAATATTTAAAAGTGTGACAGGTCTCCAGTTTTTCACTTGGGATCTATCACCATACTTAAAGAGTTGTTTGATCACCCCTCTGTTAATATTTTCTCCTAGTCATCCTGACTCAAAGGCCTGATTATATAACTCCAATAACTCACATGTTATCCAATCTTTATTCTTCTTATAAAACTCTACCGGTAAACCATCAATGCCTGGTGACTTACCAATTGCTAATGATCCAATAACCTCATCTATTTCATTCAAGTTAATATTTTGGCTAAGGTTCTTGGCTTGGAATTTGGTCACTTTCTTGGGGATAAATTTGGTGCATTACATCATAGCTTCTTGATTTGCAATATCATGTTCTGAGGAGAATAATTGTTTATAACATTTAGCAAATGCATTAAGTATCTCTTCATTATTATTAGTGAATACATTATCAACCTGAATACCATTAATCTATTCTCTACTATGTTTGGCTCTTATGAGATTAAATAAGTACTTAGACCCTTTCTCCCCCTCTTTGATCCATCTAGCTTTAGCTCTGATTTTTTGACCTTATATTTTGTAATTTTGAGCTTTCCTTAATCACACCTTTATCTTAATCAATTCTTGTTCCAATTATTGTTCTTTACCTTTTCCTTGATGACATACATTTTTCCATTAGTATGCAAAGGAAAACCATTGGTAATGACTACACTGAAAGACAGGTTTTAGCAAAACCCGACAGAACAGTCTACAGTATAAACCAAAGACACAACTTACAAGTTCAAACCGAAAAAGTTAACAGTGGAACCCGACAGGAGTAAACTAACAGAGGAACCCAACAAAATAGTGAAAACTGATAGAAAATATTATAGATTAAAATGAAATATTAGAAAATAAAGGAACCCAACAGAGCAAGGGAACCCAAACGACAAACTTTTAGTTCAAACCGAGCATCAGTCACTGAAAGTCAATTATATCCAAACAAATGTGGATCTGACTTCCATGTCAGATAAAATAGTTATGTTTTATATTTAGAGTTTTGATTTTTTTTTAAACTATTTCTTGAGGGAAAATAAAGATAATTGTAATTGTTTTAATCAGTCTAACTGATTAAAAACATGCTACCTAGGAGATCAAGGTCAAGTTGTATACCTTCGATCATAGAGTTATCTTTCTAATACGTGAAACTTAATTAGGTCAAATCTATTGTATAAATAGATGTGTAATCATTCATTTGAAATAGATGTGAGGATGAATGTAGCCAATGAGAACATTTGAGATCAGACTAAGAGTTTCAAGAAGCAGAACAACAAAAGATAAATTTGGTTATCAAGAATTGAGAATCAAGGCTACCGAGCAACATAGGTATTAATCAATCACATTAGGTGATACATTATACATGTAATCATTAATGGATCTGAAATCAACAATTGTAGATTGCATACACTCGGGTCAATGAGTATTTTTTTCTACATTCTAACAAGTGTAGAAAATAGAAGAAATACTTTCAAGAAAGGTGGATTTAACAATCCTATTGTAAATCTCTTAACCGAGTGCACACTAAACCATGTTGCTAAAGCTCTTAACAGAGTAGAACTTAACCAGTCTCCACATAATACTCTTTACAAGGTAGATCATCAGAAGTGATCAAATTGTAAGCCTTAACCATCCCCTTCCAATCTACAAATAGCGAAGTTTTTTTAGGTGTCATCCCCACCGCAGTTTTTACCTTCTAACAGGGGTTTTCTGTGTTACCATATCTTGTGTTATGTGTCATTATATTTCATGAATGCTTTTATGAATGTTTACATGTTTGTTAAGTTTATGAATTGATATAACTTACACAAAGATAGTATAGAACAAATGGTTGGTAATACGATGGATTACTAAATGAATAAAGGTTAAAAGAGATAAAAGTTTTAGAGGTACTGATTCACCCCTCCCATGTCCGTACATACTTCCCATTATTTCCAACAATTGGTATCGGAGCTAGATCTATTATTTGGAAAGTTTAAAGACTTAAGAGAAAATATCATACAATGGATAAGTATAGGCTTGCCAAGAGTATTGAGAATCAGAAGTTAGAGATACAGATCTTCTTTGAACAATATAAAGAAGCTAGAATCAAGATGAGAAACAAAATGTGGAGGAAAGCTACAAACATTGATGAAGTTGGACCAAAAAATGCAATTGGTAAAACCTTATCCAATGGATCTAGTGACATCACCACCCCCACCTAAGAAGAACAAGTAAGTATGGAACTACATTATACCAAGTCATATTTTGCATCAGTTCCATTATGCATAGTTGAAATACCAAATCAACATGATTAAAGATGCACTATGGTATTACTTTCTATGATTATGTGAAAACAATCTTGTTGGTCAATACATACCGAAATGCATTGATGTAAATAAAAATCTAAGCTATCTATACTTACAGAGAATCATTGATTAACACATAAAAGCTAAGTCGCTAGTCTAAACCTAGATCTGTCAGTAATCATGTGAGTTGACAATGTTGTCTTTGCCATACACCAAAATCTGTTGGTGAACGTAACAAGTTAACAATTGCCTCAAAGCATCACACTCTCACCGAAAATGTTATTTTTGTATCACCTGAGGACTCCGTCTTCACACACCAAGAAGTGGTTGATCATTTATGACACAACTTACGACAAAGTCTATAAATAGACAATGGAAGGGTTTCATTATTTACACAGCGACCAGAGCAAAGAAGCAGAGCAAAACCTGAGCATGAAGCGACACGATTGTAGAGTGCCTACAACTTGACTCCCTACACTCCAAATATATTCCTAACAGCTACAGAGGTTCAAGTAAGTAACAAAGATAACCGAGAACTCTACTTTCATTTAATGAGAAATGCCCTAATTTCTGAAATGATGGCATCAACTTCAAGAACCTCCAAGATCAAGAATGATAAGAAGAATAAGGTCAATCTAATCAAGAATTCCACCTGTGAAGAACCTCACAACAATATATGTCTCAAGTTTTCTTCACAACCTGACAACGCTAGTGCATTCTCTAGAATACCAGCTAGGGTTTTTCTCATTGAAGACGTGCGAACATATATTCACTGCAAGATTGCAGAGATAGGAGACCTAGAAGTTGAGAAAGATTACAAGAAGCTTTAAAATGATGATGGAACAATAAAGGAAGAATAGAAGCATATAGAAGTAAAAGGGCTCACACATGCCCTACTATTCCTGAAGGAATTCAAAACCAAATGGATTTGGGTAGTACTGAGAAAGATACATGATCGAAAGATATGGCTAGATGAGCGTAAAGTGATAACCAAGGATGTTATACATGTTGTTACCGGTTATCCCATAACCAATAAGGTAAAGGCACTAAATCACCCGCCTAAAGAAGACATTGAAAAGAATACATGAGCAGCATGGGATGGAAGAGGATTAAAGGTATCCACCATCAAATATGATGAAATGAAATTTGGAGCATGTGTCGTAGGATACAAGTTATTTCAGGCTAGCAGGATGAACAGTATTTCATCCAGAGCAGTGGATACAACATACAAAATTGTCAAGAAGGGACTGCAGTTGGATCTGTCATAACTTCTGCTAAGACTATTGGATTAGAACATGAAGACAATAAGGACTGCAAAGTCCAAATCATGTAAGTTTGGTTCACTCATCATGTGCATATTTTTCTATCTCCAAGAATCCTTCCCATATATAGGCAATGTCAAATGGGACACTACTAGACTAGTGACCCCACAGATTAGTGAGTTCATTAAATCACTAGGAGACAATTTCAAATCAATCATGGATGAATACTTTGTTGGATTCAAAGAAAGAATGCAAAAGAGAGTAAGGATTCCAGAATAGTTAATAGTAAAATTCAAGAATGACATATGTTTTATGGTAGACATTGAATACACCTACATCAATCCAGTTGTACCGAGGACAGTATGACTGGCTCCACTTGACTATGAGGTGAACATAGATCAAGCATAAAATGATTTTGAGGCATTTATAAATGAGCCATTAGACAAATCAAAACCCAAGTTTGGAACTTATGAGGAAGCCAAAGAAATGATTAAAACTAACTTAGTTGTAAAAAAGATTGACAGAAAGAAAGATAAAATGGTCAAGAATGTGAAGGAAAAACTGTCGGTGAATGAAGAGGAAACATAATAGCCTAAATAAATTGAGGGTCAGCCACCCATCGGTGAAGCTGAGAAGGAGAGTGACTCAAAGTCCACGGAGTTTGATACACCACCTCCTCCACCAAAAAATAAACCAAGGACTACTGCTGTAAATAGGACCAAGAGTCAGACATCAAAGGATGAAAGTCCCTCACTGATCAAGAAAGGTCAAGTAAGGACCTACAAAAGAAAGCCACAAACATGGAAAAAGGGGCCAACAAAAAGAAGAAAGTTCCTCAGAACAAGGGAATACATTGAGGAAACCGAAAAGGATGAAAAATGTGTACAAGTTGTCAAGAACACAATAACTTGTACAATTGATGAGGTATATGCTTCTATTATCAAATCGGGTTCATCAAATGATTGCAAGATTAAGAAATGGCTTACATTGGATCCTGAGGATCAAAATAAAATAGAAGAGGCAATTATCAAAATGATGTGTGCATTCAAATGTGTTCCAATACAATTGGTAGATAATATGCCAAAATAACTTTTGAATATATTGTCGGCAAGATGGACATTTGCATTACACTCTGAGAAACAGATTAGGGAAAGAGCCCTAGTTTCTATCATTCCTCCAAAATCTAAAATGGATGAAATTGAAGATATGATGAAGAAACACTCCAAAAGGTTCTCACCAAAGTTAAGAGCCTATCAAGTACTTCAAGGAAATCTACTTGAACTAGATAGGAAGAGTGAGGCTGAATGGAGAAAGATACTTGATATACATAAAAAGGATACAAGTCCCGAGCCACAGATATCTCTTACCAAAAAGAAACAAAAAAAATATGATCAGGCTAAATAGATCCCCAAACATATTCTTATTACTGATGAGGATGTTAATAAAGAATCCTTGAACACAAAAGCCAACAAGGATATGGACATTGAAAATGAAACTTGGCCGGATAATACAATCATTGATGTTACCAGAGTAGATCCTACGGATGAAGTATAGAAAGATGAAGATGTCATTGTTGTCAAGGACCAAACTAATGAACAAGACACTACTACAGATTCTGCATAGGTAGGCACACCAAGAAAGATATCATTATTGATTCAGGGAATCAATATAATTGCACAGAAGGAGAAGACCCCCAAGCTCGATCCAAGTATACCCGGGGATGTAGGGGAAGGAGAAAAGAAATACACAACCGATGACCAAAATTTCATTAGAGGGGATCAAAATGTAATAGGTGAAGATCTCAAACAAAAATATGGAGATCAAACAGAAAAAGATTCACAAATGAAAAATATAGATGAAGTGTAGAAGGATACCGGTGAAGGAGAAAAAACCAAAGATGCCACTCCTAAGGACATTGAAGGAGATGTTGCAGGTAATGTTAAAGTTGATGTGGAGATGGCCACTCACAACCAGAACGTAGAGACAGAAACACAATGACAAAAAGGCACTACTCCACTGATAACCTCATCTAGCACATCCGACCAAGTAGAGAAGCTGGATATGGTTCTGCATACAGGTGCATCTCAAAAGAAAAAGAAGAATAAGTTGGAGGTCACACTTGATGTGATCATAGAAATACCAAAGTTTGATCCAACTACTTTATATTTTGAATCACTCAAAGAATATGGAGAAATTTGTCAAAGGAAAGATTTACAAGAAAAGCTTAAGAAGGAGCACCGAGACTCCTTAGTACTAGAAACCACAAGGGATATCTTAAACTAGATAGTTCTCGACATTGATGTTGATCACAATGCACCTATCCAAGATCAAATTATTGTTCTCACTGAAACCATCATAACACAAAATGTGGATGCATAAAAGGTGATTGAGGATCGAGCAGAACAGAAGTTCCAATACAAACTGACAGAAAAGATCAGCCAAGAAGTGGTAGAGAAAAAGGTAACACTTTTAGAACTAGCCAATGGATTGGATCCAATCATTACTGGAGCTATTTCCTTAATAAAAAAATTGTGCACTTTGGATAAATTTACTAAGGAAAAAAGTGAAAAGACAATAAAGTTAGATTCGGATCTAAATATCGGTGCACAACATCTAACCAAAGATGACAATGTAATTAAATTGCATTATGAGAAGATAATAGAGATAAAAAGGTTAAGGTAAGAACTTTGGGAAGAAAAATCACAATTCAGAGAAGAGGTTACCGAGCTACAGGCTCAACTTTTACCGAACCTCACACTTTTGCAACAACACATAACTTTGGCAAGACAGCTAATTGCCACCCCCAAGATGTCTGTAGCAGACAGTATCTATGACATGCATGTCAGGATTACACTAGAGAATATGGCTATTGAGCATCTAAAGGAGAAATGGGAGAAGATGATGGAGGAAATGAAGACCTCTCACTCTCATATTTTTGATAAATTATAGGTATACACATTTTCCCTTACCATAAAAAAAGGGGGAAAATGATATATACAATAGGGGAGAATGATATGTATAGTACATATAGCACAAAGGGAAAAGTCAAGGTGAAAAGGAAGAAATAGTATAAAGACAAGTGTACATACACGTATACTATACTATATCGGCATATGCATAGGGGGAGTCATAAAATGACTAAGTAATATACATGGTGTACATACCATAAACATTTTTAGTATTTTGCACATATCAGTTTTTGATACTGACGTCAAAGGGGAAGATTGATGACATATATTTTGCCATTAGTATGCAAAGGAAAACCATTGGTAATGACTACATCGAAAGATAGGTTTTAGCACAACCTGACAGAACAGTCTACAGTATAAGCCAAAGACACAACTTACAAGTGCAAACCAAAAAAGTTAATAGTGGAACCCAACAGGAGTAAACTGACAGAGGAACCTGATAGCATAGTGCAAACTGACAGAGCAGATTACAGAGTAAATTGAAAGAGAAGACAAGAAAGGAACCCGACAAAGCAAGGGAACCTAACCGACAGACTTTCAGTTCAAACTGAATATCAATCACCGAAAGTCAGTTATATCCCGAGAAATGTGGATCTGACTTCCACATCAGATAAAATAGTTATGTTTTATATTTAGATTTTTTATTTGTTTTAAAACCATTTCTTGACAGACAAGAAAGATAATTGTAATTGTTTTAATCAATCTAAATGATTAAAAATATGCTAACTAGGAGATCAAGGTCAAGTTGTATACCTTCGATCATAGAGTTATCTTTGTAATACGTGAAACTTAACTAGGTCAAATCTATTGTATAAATAGATGTGTAATCATTCATTTTAAATGGATGTGAGGATGAATGTAGCCAATGAGCACATCTATGGATCAAACTAAGAGTTTCAAGAAGTAGATTAAAAAAAAGATAAATTTGGTTATCAAGAACCAAGAATCAAGGCTACCAAGCAATAGAGGTATTAATCAATCACATTAGATGATATATTGTATATGTAATCTTTAATGGATCTGAAATCAGAAATTATAGATTGCATACACTCAAGTCAATGAGTATTTTTGTCTACATTCTAACAAGTGTAGAAAATAGAAGAAATCCTTTCAATAAAGGTGGATTTAACAATCCTATTGTAAATCTCTTAACCGAATGCACACTAAACAGTGTTTCTAAAGCTCTTAACAGATTAGACCTTATCCAGTCTCCACATAATACTCCTAACATGGTAGATCATCACAAGTGATCAAATTGTAAGCCTTAATCAGCCCCTTCCAATCTACAGATAGTGAATTTTTTTTGGGTGCCATACCCACCATAGTTTTTACCTTCTAAAAGGGGTTTTTTGTGTTACCATACTTTGTGTTATGTGTCATTGCATTTCATGAATGATTCTATGAATGTTTACATGTTTGTTATGTTTATGAATTGATATAACTTACACAAAGATAGTATAGAACAGATGGTTGGTAATACAAGGGATTACTAAATGGATAAAGGTTAAAAGAGATAAAAGTTTTAGAGGTACTGATTCACCCCTCCCCTCTCAGTAGATACTTCCCATTATTTCCAACATGTCTGCAAAGCTTTTTCATTTTCATTGAGTTTCTTTTCATAATAACTCTCCTCTTGTTTCATGTCCACCTCTTCCTTAGTTCCTATAATTTGAAACATCTTCCTCCACACTTTAACCATCTGATCCCACTTGGATTTTGTTGATTTTTAAGACATATAACATTTTGATAGGGCAGTAACAGTTTGGATAGCACTAGTGTATCTTCATTCTACAATAGAGAGGTGTTGAACTTAAATAGATTGTTTCTCCTATGGCTTTTTGGTTGGGGTGTGATATTTTTAAACACAATGCAAGAAAATATAGGAGAGTGATCTAAAATACTTGTAGGAAATAATATTGATGAGAGATTGGTCTGGCTTGTGAGAGAATCCAATCATAGAAGAGTTTATATAAATTCTAACCAATCTGTAGTATATTTTATTCTTTCTAGATTGATTATTATACCAAGTGTACCATATATTATCATATTCATTTTTCATCATGTTCAATGGGTCACTTATGTTAAATACCATTTTGAATTTGGCCCAAAAAAAGAACTCATTGCCCTTCCATTCCTATTTATTCCCCCTGATTTATCCTGTCTGCTTTCAATCATATTGAAGTCACCAATGAAAATACATTTAGCATTACGTAGGTTATATGATAGTCAGTCCCACATATTGGCTCTATCTCTATAATCATTAGGGGCATATATTTTACACACTCCTATCAATTGTTCATTGACTTTGAAAAGAATCAATAAGTCTCTTTGACATGGTGATGTACCATTATCTGTCATCTTATCAACCCACTTTGGTCCTACTAGAGTAGCTACTCCTTTATCTTTGTCATGCCCTGAATATAAACATGTGGCCTTGTCCCAAATACATTTCAGTGTGTTATAGGCATGATACCCAGTAACCTTGATCTCCTTTAAGAAGATAATATCTTTCTTCTACACTTTATTACACCAGCTTCTAACAATATATTTCCTATCTCGCATTTCCTAACCTTGAATGAATGGAACACTTAACACTCATTAGATCTAGGCAATGCTCACAGAGGTGAAGCGTTAGGACTTCCTGGGAGGTCACCCATCCTAGTACTACTCCAAATTGATTGTGCTTAACCATGTAAAATATCTCCTACTTATAAAAAAAAAATCTAGTTTAACCAAATAATAGATGGGTGATCAAATTATCTAATAAAAATGTAAAATCATTTTTATGTATGATCTTTTACCAAAGTCTTGATAAACAAGCTTGCGGCTTGACTAGTACTTCTTTCTTCAAATAATAAGATTACTTTGTTAACTTTCTGTATTTAGAAAGAAATGTCATCATAGACAACATTTTCTATGGTGTATTATATCATGTTTCCACCATAGTTTTGTTGTAAAATAGACAAAAGTTCATTTTTCATAGACTTCCTATTATGAATACTTGCAACACCTTTGAAATTTTCTCACAAAGATTTAAAGTAGAAAAAGCCATTCAAGTAAGTGTTAATAGAACTACATTGAAGTAATTGATTTTATTAATGGTAATGTTTATCTAGTTTTTTACATTTACACATGTATACTTAGTAGTTAAAAAAAATTGAGTATATTTCTTTGGCCTAATATTCTTGGAATATAATGTTAGAAATCTATTTTATTGGTACTTTTTTCTCAGTTTGGGAAGGTGATTTTAGGAATTCATTTATTATTAATGATTCTTGATCTCTACTTTACATAAAAGTGTAGATATATGACCCATACTTTAAGGATGTTCAAATAGATGTTGAACTTCTAGAACAACTCCTTGGTACAAGTGCCAATTATATTCAAACAAGCCATAAGCCATTATCTTTAAGTAATTATTATCACCACAAACATGTTGCATGTTTTTAGTATATATAATTTCTAAATTTGATAGAACTCTAGGTTTTTCAATAATATATTGTCATTCCTTTTCTTTGTTATCTCTCTATATGGAAACTTTTGTAATATCTTGAAATCATAATCTTATCTATCCAACATGTGCGTGTATAGATGCATATACAACTATATGTAGATCTATATATAACTTATAAATTGCCCCCCATTTGTATGAACTTTATGTAATCCTTTTATTATATTAATGTGATCAGGCTTATAGCCTTTTGCTTGAAAAAAAAAAACTAACTTCAAACATTCACACAAATAATCATTGGACTTGAAATTAATAATTAAATTTATACTAAAATCATTCAAAACTATCAAACTATAAATATTTAAAACTATTTAACTAAAATTATTTATTCAAAGTCCAATGATCAAATTACTTATTTATTGATAGGCTTCTTTATTTTCCCATCACAGATGACAAGAGAAAAAAAGGCATTAGGATCATTTCTATTCTAACATGGGTTAAAATATATACAAGCATATCCCTTCCTATCAGTATAAACACAAACTCCCATTTGGGCATGATCTTTATCTCTACAGAGATTATCACAATCACCCTCATAATAACACGACCCTTGAAAATGACTACTCAAAGCTCCGCAAAGCCTTCCATAGTAGTACTCTATGTAATTACCAACATATTCCATTTCAGAATTGGTTGAAGCAAAGAAGAAGAAGAAGAATTCATTTTACCTACAGCAGAAACAAAAGAAGCGGCCACGAGAAATAACAAGAGCAATAATATGTATCCCTTTTCCATTTTAATGCACTTCACCTTTATATTCTCTGAGAAAATGGTTTAATGACTCAACTATTTATAGGTGAAACAACCCATCTAAACTCAAAAACAGTGAATTTTAATCGCTCGCTAGGGGAGAGGACCCAGTAGCCACCCAGGCTAACTTCATGCACGTAGAACACCTAAGTTCCGTACAATGGATTTCCTCAATTTTTTTGGTGTGTCTCCGTATGTGAGTCGAGAGATTAAAGTGAAGGTTTTGGCTTTTGGGTATTCGTCAATTTCTCTATAGAGATTGTCGAGTGCAAAGTGTTCAAAAAGTGTCATTTCAAAAGTGGCGCCGATACCCGCCCCCAAACCCCCCAATAGGCGACAATAAAATGTTCAAAACATAATCGGTTTGGACCTAATAACCGATCGCTATTGCACCCATGACCAATATGTTTTTGACATTGGTCTTTTTAGAGATGATTATAAAATAATCACTCTAACACTAATTTTTTGTGTCAACATGTTATTATAACCTGTCGATGAACCCATTTATTCACTCTAACACTTTAATTGTTTGTGTCAACATGTTATTATAACCTGACAATGACCCATAACAATTCACATTGACACCATTGCTATCCAAGTGGTTCCACATAATCGTCATTGGGTTACCCATTAACTGCCCATCGATTACCCTAAAACCACACACAATTAATTTTTTTCTGCCTTCTTTTCTCTCTGTGCCTCCTCTTGGCTCACAATAGTCATCTCTGCGCATCTTCTCTGCTTTAGGTGATGCTCCAATCTCAAGTAACAATGATTTCACTAGTTTCTTATAGTTCAATGCGTGTGCATAACTGCTTTTCATGTAATTATTGCAAAATATGTGATAGAATTAGGGAACGTTGTCAATTTAATCATGAAAAGATGTTATATTTATTTTTAATACAGTGTATTTGTAGTTTAAATCATTTGGATGACTTATTTATAGGGCTTAGACATTTCTCTGTTAAATATTTCAAGTATAATCATTTCTGGATGTCGAGGGTTTATGTTTGTTCTCTTCTAATGCATGTGCATAACTTGTTTTCATGATTTCCTTGCGGTGATTTACGTAGTTCATTAGAGGCTTATGAATGCTATATTATCTACTGTAATTATTGCAATATATGTGACAGAAATAGGGAATATTGTCATTTTAATCATGAGAAGATGTTCTTTAACTGCAAAATATGTCAAAAAAATAGGGAACAATGTCGATTTAATCATGATAAGATGTATTTCTTTTAAATACTGTGTATTTTTAGTTTCAATCATTTGGCTAACTTATTCTAGGCCTTAATCATTTCTATGTTAAAAATATTGAGTATAATCATTTCTGGGTGTTGAGGGTTTTTGTTAATTATTGGAATATATGTGACAGAAATAGGGAACATTGTCGATTTAATCATGAGAAGATGTTGTATTTATTTATAACATTGTAATTCTAGTTTGAATCATTTGGCTGACTTATTTATAGGGCTTGGTCATTTCTCTATTAAATATTTCGAGTATAATCATTTCTGGGTGTCAAGGGTTTCTGTCTGTTCTCTTCTAATGTGTGTGCATAAATTATTTTCATGATTTCATTGCAATACATAACTTGTTTTTGTGTTTTCCTTTTGGCCATTACCGTAGTTCATTACATGCTTATGATTGCTACATTATCCACTATAATTATTGTAATATATGTGACAAAAATAGGGAACAGTATTGTTTTAATCATGAGAAGATGTTGTTTAATTACAATATATGTCACAAAAATAGGGAACAAAGCCAATTTAATAATGAGAAGTTGTATTTCTTTTTAATATTGTGTATTTTTAGTTTGAATCACTTGGCTGACTTATTTCTACGGCTTAATCATTTCCCTGTTAACAATTTTGAGTATAATCATTTCTGGGTGTCGAGAGTTTCTTTTAATTATTGGATTATATGTGATAGAAATAGGGAACATTGTTGATTTAATCATGAGAAGATGTTGTATTTATTTATAATATTGTAATTCTAGTTTGAATCATTTGGCTGACTTAGTTATATGGCTTAGTCATTTCTCTATTAAATATTTTGAGTAAAATCATTTATGGGTGTCGAGGGTTTCTGTCTATTCTCTTCTAATGTGTGTGCATAACTTGTTTTCATGATTTCATTACGATGCATAACGTGTTTTTGTGATTTCCTTGTGGTGATTTCCATAGTTCATTATAGGCTTATGAATGCTACATTATCCACTATAATTATTGCAATATATGTGACAGAAATAGGGAACATTGTCATTTTAATCATGAGATGTTGTTGTATTACTGCAATATATGTGACAAAAATAGGGAACATTGTCGTTTTAATCATGAGATATTTTTGTATTATTGCAATATATGCCACAAAAATAGGGAACATTGTCGATTTAATCATGACAAGATGTTTTATTTCTTTTGAATACAATGTATTTGTAGTTTGAATCATTTGGCTGACTTATTTGTAGGGCTTAGTCATTTCTCTATTAAATATTTTGGGTATAATCATTTTTGGGTGTCAAGGGTTTCAGTTTGTTCTCTTCTAGCCTAATTATTGCAATATATGTGACAAAAATAGGGAACACTGTCGATTTAATCATGATAAGGTGTTTTATTTCTTTTTTCATACACGTATATTTTTATATACACATATATACATACACACGTATGTATATACATACATACACGTATGTGTGTATATATTTATGCATGATTGTGTGTGTGTGTGTGTGTGTGTGTGTGTGTGTGTGTAAACTTGTTTCATGATTTCCTTGTGGTGCACAACTTGTTTTCATGAATGTTTATTGGTGATTATGAAATTCTCACTCTAACACTTAAATTGTTTGTGTCAACATCTTATTACAACCTGCCAATGACCCCATTTACCCTCGGCTGACCCCACAACAAATCACATTGAAACCACTGCTATCCAAGTGGTACCACGTAACCGAAGTTGGGTTACCCATTCAGTGCCCATCGATAACCCTGATAACCCTAAAACCGTGTCATTTTGCCTCCTTGTTTTCTCTGTGTGCCTCTTCTCTTCTTCATATGATGCTCCAATCATAAGTAACAATTATTTCACGAGTTTCTTATTGTTCAATGTGTGTGCATAACTGGTTTTCATGATAGTAATATCCTAGCCCAATAACTATCCACAAGGAACCATAGAACCATGTATACTATGAATAAGTAGTGCAACCGTTGGAATTGATGTGTTACCAAAATGTAAGATAAAATATGGAGGTAAATGTATATATGTGTGTTGGGGGGTTGATTTGATTTATAAATTGATTATCTTGAAATGTAAAGTGTTGATGTGTAAATTGTTCTTTGAATTACCTAGATTGTATTGGATTCCTTAACCTTAATTTAATTGTATTGATTAAGTATTGCAATTGTGATTAAGGAGAAGATAAGATGTTCCTTTTTTGTCCTCAAATGCACAAATGGGAGATCCAAGTTGATCAACCCAAGAGAAGGGTTAATGCACAAATGAATCAACTATTTGGAAAGGAGAATAACAAAGGAGATACCTTAAATTCTGTTAATTATATGTATAGAAATTATATATGACTATAATTGAAGAGATAGGAGAAATGCACTAACCTTGAAATATTGCAGATCAAAGAATGCTATTTTCTGAGGTCTGTAGACTGTTTCTAGAAAAATTGACAGTTGATACTAAACTGAAACGCAGAGACGAACAAAACCCAGAAATCATTTTCTGTTCAGATTTCTTATGAAAAAGGTCAACCTTGACCCACAAATGTCAACCCTGACCCAATAATGTCGACCCTGACCTACACAGATCCGAAAGTGACTTTGTTTGTGGATCCCAAAAGTTTGCCAAAAAGGGTATCCATATATGGGTTCAAATCCACTATTTTTTACCTGTACCTACAAGAAAAAGGAGATTATTTGTTGTGGGGGAGGGGTTTGCCTTGGTCAAACCCTAGTTTTGGAATTAACCTCAAGTATATGTAATTGAAATTGCAGAAACGGACAAAGTAAATGCATAAATTCACCTTGCTTGCAAAAGTCCTTGTGGCGGATTCGAATCCTTGAATCCACAAGTATGCTTCAAATGTAGAATGTGAAAATTAGGATGTCTTCAATCTCTTTCTTGTAGATCTCCAACACCAAGTCTTGAATGGGTTCTTAAATTTGGAATAGGCCTGGAAGAAGGTGGATGGAGAGATCACCAAAAGGGCACCTTGTAGCTTCAATCCTTCAATGGCCTCCAATGGATCTCCTTCATGAAAATGGATACTTGAATGGATGAATGCTTGCTTCAAATCTTTCT
>MU228047.1:481492-493288 GCA_018584345.1 Thuja plicata | reverse complement strand
TCAAAGGATTTTGAAGCTATCATGGTAGGAAGAAGAGGTCAAATAGGAGGCAAAGTAATCATGCTAGCACTTAACAACCTATTCATTATAGAATGTAAAGTTTCAGAGAGAGGAGTAAACATACGATCCATACGGAAAGTAGTGGATGTAGGAGCATTATTAGATGTAGCCGCAACTTGATCAGCAACCGTATTCATCTATTTATTAATCTTGAAATAATTGCTAGGTTTCTAAAACTTATGAGGATTAGGAGCATTGTCACCCTTATCAACTGGAATAGGAGCCATTGGAGTGTTTCTCTCAAACTGACTCACTTGTAATTGATAATGGTGAAGTGCTGCACACAATTGTTGAAAGGAGGTAAATTCAGTAAGCAGAATCTTATCCCTAATATCTTTTTGTAAATTTGAAATAAACATATGTTGAATATAAATATCAAGAACAGGATAAGAAATTTGAGCATGCAAATTTTTAAATCTACCAATAAAATCGGTTAATTTTTCCTTAGTATTTTGTTTACAATGCATTAAATCAGATAAAGACACTTGTGGTCCAATGTTATTTTGAAATTGTTGAATGAAGGAATTAGCAAGTTTAGGAAAGGAATCAATGAAATAGGGAGGTAAGGAACAATACCACTGTAAAGCCTTATCTCAAAAGGTTCTAGCAAACAACTTAGCTAAAATCCTATGGTCATGAGCATAATCACTACAAAGGATTTGAAAAGTTTAACATGAGTAATGGGATCACCTTTGCCATTATAATTCTCAAGATGAGGCATATTAGCTTGCTGAGGGATAGTAGCACGAATGATATATAGAGATAAAAGACTACCCATATCACATGTAGGAATGCTGAATTTAGATTGAGTTAGAGATGCAAGTTGTTGTTGTAAAGATGACACAGTTTGAGACAAACTAATAATTGTAGAATCATTAGAGGAAATAGGTGGCATAGCAATATTAGGAACACTAGGAAAAGTGTAAGGAGCCATAGGAATAGAGGACACAACTGGTGGAACATTAGGAACCATAGTTGGAAGAGGATTAGTATAAGTAAAAGGCACACTGTGATATGAAGGTTGTGAAGTAGGTAAAGCTACTGGTGGAGTGCTCACAGGAATAGGTGCGCTTGGGAGAGAAGTTGTTATCAAAGGAGGAGTTTAAGTAGGAATACTAGGTAGAGGAACAGAAGAAGGTCCCACACTAGTGATAATAGGTGAGACTCCTAACTCTTGAGCTTCTTGAGCTAATAATTTAACATTCAAATTCACAAGGTGAGTAATACTACGCATGAAATTAATACCTTGATCATTGTCATGAAGAAATTTTTTAAGAGCCTCTATGGCTTGGATGGAATCTTGATTATGGTTTTCTTGGATAAGCCAATTTCCCATTTTATCAAGTTCGGTTGAAAGGTTTTGCACAAGTGTTCAGGAGGAACCCATAAAGCATCATCTTCATCATGAGATGAGTGAGAAGAGTTATGCTCCATGAAAGGATTGGAATCATGAGTTATTAAATTGTCATCTGGGATCCTAAGGAAAGGAGAGGAAGACTCAGGATTAAAGGAACCCATAATTCTACAGCTTCTTCTAACCGGAATACTATAAGTAGGAGTAGATGTGATAAAGCTCATACACCAATACAATGCCAATGAACTAACAAAAAATTTTGATCTATTGAATTGAAATGTAATTTGAAATAAAATTCAAGATCTAGCATAAACAATGTAAATCTAACACCAAAAAGAAAGAGTTGTCTATCGCGGGTTCACCAAAATGTAACAGATGGAATTGATGTGTTACCAAAATGTAAGATAAAATATGGAGGTAGATGTATATATGTGTGTTGGGGGGTTGATTTGATTTATAAATTGATTATCTTGAAATGTAAAGTATTGATGTGTAAATTGTTCTTTGAATTACCTAGATTGTATTGGATTCCTTAACCTTAATTGAATTGTATTTATTAAGTATCGCAATTGTGATTAAGGAGAAGATAAGATGTTCCTTTTTTGTCCTCAAATGCACAAATGGGAGATCCAAGTTGGTCAGCCCAAGAAAAGGGTTAATGCACAAATGAATCAACTATTTGGAAAGGAGAATAACAAAGGAGATACCTTAAATTCTATTAATTATATGTATAGAAATGATATATGACTGTAATTGAAGAGATAGGAGAAATGCACTAACCTTGAAATATTGCAGATCAAAGAATGTTGTTTTCTGAGGTCTGTAGACTATTTCTGGAAAAACTGACAGTTGATACTGAACTGAAATGCAGAGAAAAACAAAACCCAAAAATCATTTTCTGTTCTGATGTCATCTTACAAAGAAGGTCGACCTTGACCCACAAATGTCAACCCTAACCCAATAATGTCTACCCTGACCTGCACATATATGAAAGTGACTTTGTTTGCGGATCCTGAAAGTTTGCTGAAAAGGGTATCTAGATCTGGGTTCAAATCCACTATTCTGTACCTATACCTACAAGAAAAAGGAGATTGTTGTTGTGGGGGAGGGGTTTGCCTTGGTAAAACCCTATTTTTGGAATTAACCTCAAGTATATGTAATTGAAATTGCAGAAATGGACAAAGTAAATGCATAAATTCACCTTGCTTGCAAAATTCCTTGTGGAAGATTTGAATCCTTGAATCCACAAGTATGCTTCAAATGTAGAATGTAAAAAGGTAGGATGTCTTCAATCTCTTGCTTGTAGATCTCCAACACCAAGTCTTGAATGGGTTTTTGAATTTGGAATAGGCTTGGAAGAAGGTGGATGGAGAGATCACCAAAAGGGAACCTTGTAGCTTCAATCCTTCAATGGCCTCCAATGGATCTCCTTCATGAAAATGGATACTTGAATAGATGAATTCTTGCTTCAAATCTTGCTTGATTTCTTGCTTGAATCACCCTTGAAGATGTCTTGAGAATGCTTGATCACGATTAGAAGACTTAGCTCACTTGATGATGGTTAGAGAAAATGAGAGAGAAAGCTTCCCTTTTATATGAAATTAGGGCACAATATTCCAAGGAGGCCTACATAGGATAATTAAATCCCATTAAAGCCTTTACCCCTAGGAGAGGACCTATATTAAATATAATTTAGGAATCAATGCTTCAGAACCCGAAACAGTCGACCTGGAAGTAGGAAATACTTTTTGCAAAGGCCGACCTCCTGAAACTGCAAGACCTTGGGATCTGTACCCTGGGTCAAGGTCGAGGTTGACCCTGACCTAGTTCAAGGTCAAGGTCGACCCTAACCTAAAATGTCGACCTTGACCCTGAAGCCCAGAATCACCAGTCTTCCATTGAGAATGCAGAAATTGGGTCAAACAGGAGTGGAAAGAGGAACAGAATAGGGAGGAAGCCATTTCAATATCAGGAACCCATTCAAGGTGCTTTCCATGACCCCAAACCACTTACTCGGAAGGATAAACATATCTAAAATGGAAGTGCTTCCATTTTTTGACTATACAAGTAGTCATGTTGTCATATTGGTATCATTGAACTGTTTGATGCATATAATTGGAATGTATGCATTTTCCCTCATTTCATCTATTGGACATTGATTGTATGCATTTATCCATATCCCACTTTAAACAAAAATTGTTATTGTATTCCCTTGCACTTCATACTTGCATGTACATACAAGCATTATTGTTATATGTGACAGAAATAGGGAACATTGTCGATTTAATTATGAGAATCTATGTTGTATTATTGCAATATATGAGACAGAAATAGGGAACATTGTCAAATTAATCATGATAATATGTTGTATTATTGCCTCTTCTCTACTTCATGTGATGTTGCAATCACAAGTAACAATGATTACACAAGTTGGTTATTGTTCAATGTGTTTGCATAACTAGATAATGATTTTATGTATTTTTAAGACACCATAGTCTATTAAGGCTTATGGATGCTACATTATGATGACATGTAACTGATTGAATCTTTGACAATGTTAAGTTGAAGATAATGCAAGGCATTAAATTAGTTAATATATTGTATTTTCATTGATGTCAACTTGATATCATCTGTACGGTCATGTACATAATGCCAAAGACTTCAGAGAATCAAAGGAATAAAGGTTATGCTTTCAACAATGCATAAAAGTCAAGTATTCACTTAGTGACAAACAACATCGATGGAGTGCACACTGACGGTCAGAGCAAAGAAGAATAGTCACAGTGATACCCAATGATCAGAAGCATAGTGTTGCCTGATGAAGCAAAACCACAGTGATTCCTGACGAGCAAAGTCAAAAGGTTGCCCGATGAGTAAAATTCCAATGATGCCCAACAGATGGAGATCACAAAGCTAACTGGAGTCTCACTAATAGAACTGTCAGCTGTCACCAAAAACTAACTGTAGTGGTGACCGATGGAATAGAAAGTTCATAAAATGAAAAAATAACTAGCTGGTAGAGCTAAACATAGACTTAACTAGTTGTCTACTTTGTTTTATTTGACCAGAGATAAGTGATTGATTTAAAGCTGATTTGTATAGTTGGCAAGAAGATATCTACGAGACAAATCAAGAGTTATGCTTTAAATCTAATTGGCTGGATTGTTTTTCATGCCAAGAATCAAGAATCAAGGATCAAGAAACAATGAATATCATGTCTATATAAGAGACAAGCTTAATTCATTTATGAATGGGATTAAGGGGAGTGAATAGAAAGAGGATGCTGAAGAGAAACTGATGAAGAAAAAATTCATGCAGTCCTGATCAAACAAGCTGAAGGAAGAGCTAAGGAATTCTGCAGACACCGATGAACAGTGAAGCACAACATCACATAGTAGAAAGTATGGAGCACAAAGGATTGAATTGATACATTGGTCAAAGAGGTAATGTACTTAAATAGATCTGAAAATCTACAATTCAAAGTTGCAATATGAACAAGTCATAGTGTTTTAGTTTAACCATTGAAGCATCAAGTCTCTTAACTGAGAAGGAATTAATAGTCTTCTATATATTGAGGTACATCACAAGGAGTGCCAAAAAGGTTGATTCATGAAAGTAGCATTGGATTTTCTCGATACCTATTGATAGTCTAAGAAGGAGGCTGATTCAAGGATGGTAGAAATTGATGCCCGATACTAAGTGACAACCTCTATGTATAAAATCCTCTAACAAGGTCACACTTAATAGTGTGTGTGTGTGTAACCTTTAACAGGGTTGGCTTCTAACAGGGCTCACTTTAGAAGAGTGAAAATTTGGCGTATCGGTCCCAGTGGTCTTTCCCTTAACAGGGTTTCCACGTTAAAAAATTCATGTGTTATGTGTGTATGATTCATTTCTTTACTATTTTTTATCTTACATAGCTAACTCTGGATTGATTGGTATACTCTCCTTATTAACCAAGTTTCGGTAAATAGTTATACTGCTTATCGGTAATTAAGAAAGAATAAGGATTGACTGAGAAAATTGATAGATAGTTAATCATTAGTAGTATTTAATGGCATGCATCTTGTAGGGACATAATAATCTGAGATTTATTGATTGGTGTTTAATTTTGAAGGATAAATTTTGAAGCCATTGATTCAACCCCCCCCCTCTCTTAGTTATTACTAACAATTGATATCAGATCTTGTGTTCTTAGAAAGGAAGGTTTCAAGACCTAAGTCAAGATCACAAGATGAATAGACAATATGTGCCCAAGTTGAACAAAGACAACTTTGCTTCATGGAAAAGTAGGATAAGACTCCACTTATCAGGTATTGGTAATGATGTTACTCAATTCCTAGATACTGAATATGTGTTTCCCATAGGAGTATTAACAGTAGATTAATTGAGAGAGAATAATGAGCACAACTACATGGTTATAGAACTTTCTTCCTCACTCTCTGATGCTGAATTTGAAGATGTAAAAGATTGCAAAACTGCAAAGAAGATGTGGGACAAATTGAAGCTTGTACATGGAGGTGATACAAATATTCTGAGAGCCAAGGGAGAAAGCCATAGAGGAAAGTTTGATGATCTCAGAATGAAAGGAGGAGAAAACATCACATAGTACAACACAAGAATCAAAGAATTAGTCAATGCTATATGAGGAGTTGGAGGTACACTTGAAGAGGAGACAGTGATAAATAAAATCTTAAGAACCTTACTGCCTGTATATGCTATTAGATTTTCTGTCATTCAAGAAATGAGAGCAGTAGAAAACAATACAATTAATCTTGATAGTTTAATTGGTAGACTGATTTCATTTGACATGAATAACTTTGATAGTAGTGTCTTACCAAACTTAGAGTCTGCATTTAAGTCTTCTATGAGAGTAAGAAAATCAAGTCATAGACACACATCTAGAAGAGATAGTGAAAGTGAAAGTGAAGAAGAAGATCTAGATAAAATAGAAGCTCTTATGGCTAGAAGAATACAGAGAGGCAAAGGTAAATACAAAGGCAAGTTACCACTTGTATACTTTAATTGTAAAGAAATTAGACACTTTGCTGCAAGATGTCCTAACAGAAGAAAAGATGACAGAGTTAATGACAGGTCTTTTGAGAAGAAATCTGATAGAGGTGATAAAAAGGATTACAGAATTTACCGACAATCAAAAAGAAGAGATACCCGAGACTACAAGGACAAAGGCAAGAAATCCAGCTACCTATCTTCTTGCAAAGATGAAGATATTGACACCGAACCTGATGAAGACATCGAGATGGTGTTTGTGGCTGTGAAAGATGATTTAGATGAAGATGAAAGGTATGTAGAATCCACACTCATATCTAAGGTTAGCAAGAATGACATCTAGATTATAAATAGTGGTTGCACTCACTACATGACCGGTGACAATGAAAAGTTTAACACTTTTGAGTATTATAATGGTGGTACAGTAAGAATGGGTAATGATACACCTTGTCTAGTTGAAGGTAAAGGAACTATAATGTTTAATAACCTGATTAAATGTGAAAATGCTTATTGGGTAAAAGGATTGAATTATAATCTATTGAGTGTTTCTCAGCTGAATAATTTAGGTCACTAAGTAGCATTTGAGAATAAAAAGGCAAAGATCTTCAATGAATCAGGAAGATCGATTGGTACCGATGAACAAACAAAAGGTAACTTATTCTATCTGAATGATACTAACACCACTTGCTTAATGACTAGAAACGAAGACATATGGTTGTGACACAAAAGATTGTGTCATGTGAATTTTGACAACATGATGAAAATAGGCAAAAGGAGAAATGTAAGAGGCTTACCAACAATGACAAAGCCTGACAACATCACGTGCAAGAATTGTCAAAAAGGTAAGATGAAAAAGTCTAGTTTCAAAATTAAAACCCATACATCTGATGATATTCTAGAATTAGTCCATACTGATCTATGTGGACCAATGAGGACAAAGAGTTATTATGGAGATAAATATTTTATTCTCTTTGTTGATGATTACTCTAGAATGATGACAGTTATGCTTCTTAAAGATAAATTTGAAGCATTCAAGATGTTTAAATGGTATAAGGCTATGGTAGAGAAAAAAAGTAGTAAGGATCTAAAATTATTGAGATTGGATAGAGGAGGAGAGTTTATATCAGAGTAATTCACTAATTTATGTAATGAGCATGGTATAAAAAGACAGGTTTCTGCACGAAGAAAACCATAGCAAAATGGGATTGCTGAGAGAAGGAATAGATCCATAGTTGATTGTGCTAGAACACTGATGATAGAAAAATGCATCACCCAAATCTTATGGAGGGAAGTTTTCAGTATTGTTGTCTACACATTAAACATAGTACAATTGAAGGACACAAAGAAGACACCTTATGAGCTATGGTATGGTAAAACACCCAATGTAAGTTACTTTGAAATCTTTGGGAGTTAATGTTATATCTTAAAAGATGATAGAAATGGAAAGATTGATGCCAAGAGTGATGAAGGTATCTTTCTAGGGTATTCCATTAAAATCAAGGCTTATAAATGTCTTATTAAAGCCTCTAACAAAATTGTTGAAAGTGCAAATGTAAAGATAAATGAATTTGTAGAAAAGAATGAGCTAGAAAGCACAAAAAAAATAGAGGACTAAAACAAGTTTGTATACTATGAAGAACCCAACACTCTACCCAAGCAACAGTGCTTAATTCCTAAGCAAAAAATGTTGTAACTAACTGTCAAGTTGGAAATACCGACGGTCAAGATAATGATCAAAATAATGTGCAAGGTGATGAAGAATAGAATGAAGGACAAAATGATGATCAAGCTGATAGACAAAGAGCTGAACCTATACTTGCAAGATATGTAAGAAGGAACCATCTAGAGATCTAGATCATAGGAGATAAGAAATACGGTGCAAGAACATGATGTAAGTCTTTAAACTCAAGTTTTTTACTTTGTGAGTTTCAGCAAAAATATGTCAATGCTGCACTTGATAATGAAGAATGGATAAGTGCTATGAATGATGAGATTGAGCAGATTGAAAAGAATAATACATGGTCACTTGTGTCAAGAATAGATGATAAGAATGTCATCAGTATTAAATGGATATTCAGGAATAAGCTAAATGAGAATGGAGAAGTCACAAGAAACAAAGCAAGAATAGTATGCAAAGGGTAAGCACAAGAGGAAGGTATTAACTATGGAGAAACCTTTTCACCCATTGGTAGGCTAGAAGGTGTAAGAATAATACTTGCTTATGCTAAATTCAAAGGATTCAAGGTATACCAGATGGATGTCAAGTCAGCATTCCTAAATGGAATACTTGAAGAAGAGGTATACATTGAGCAACCAGAAGGATTTGTAGATCTAGACAAGAGAAACATGGTATGTAGACTTTATAAAGCCTTGTATGGATTAAAACAAGCTCCTAGAGCCTGGTATGAATGACTTCATTCATATCTTATAAGTATTGGATTTGTAAGGACTAGTGAAAATAATCATCTTTATTTGAAGGAAGATATTGATGCCAACACTTTGATTGCTAAAATATTTGTTGATGACATCATATTTGGAGGAAATGATATGCTATGCAAATCATTTTCTAATGAGATGAGAAAAGAGTTTGAGATGTCTATGTTTGGAGAGATCAAGTTCTTTCTGGGTCTACAGATCATTCAACAAAGTGAAGGTATTTTCATTACACGGTCCAAATACATTAAACAGGTCCTGAAAATATTCATAATGGAAGATTCCAAACTAGTTGGAACACCGATGGCTACTAGATGTAAGTTGACAAAGGAGGACAAGACAACAGAGGTAAATCAGAATTTGTATAGATCAATGATTGGGAAAATCATGTATGTTGTACACACTAGACCAGATATTGCACATGCAGTAGGAATTGTTGCTAGATTTTTTGCTAACCCCAAGGAATCACATATGACTACTGTGAAAAGGATTTTAAGATATATGAAGAATACTGAGGAATATGGCTTATGGTATAGAAGAGAACAAAAATTTGAACTTAAGGTGTTTACCAATGCTGATTGGATTGGAAATCTTGATGACTGGAAGAGCACAACTGGAGTAGAATTCTTTATGGGTGACATAATTGTCATATGGATTAGCAAGAAGCAAGGATGCATCTCTTAGTCTACTGCAAAAGCAGAGTATGTTGTTGCTACTGCAAATTTCTCAAATATTGCATGGATTAAATAGTTACTAGAAGGTATGCATATGAAGATCTTAGAACCAGTAATTATCTATTGTGATAACACCAGTACAATAAACATTTACAAGAATCCATTCATGCATGCTAAGACTAAACACAATGCCATCAAGTATCATTATTTGAGAGAACAAGTTCAAGCAAAGGAAGTGACACTTGAGTATGTGCAATCCAAAGAATAATTAGCTGATATCTTCACCAAGTCACTGCCCAAGGATGTATTTGAGTACTTGAGAAAGAGACTAGGGGTCAAACCCTTGTCTACCAGTCAGTAAAATGACTAGAAGGCTGCATTGGCCTACATATTATTAGAATATCACTAATGTTGATGCAAGAAAAGAGATGAACTTCAAAGATACATCTATATACAAACAAGTATATATCAACACCGAGCACCAGAGCATATTGACATATTGCTGATGGATAAGGGAAATTCAAGGAATATATTATGGATGGAGAAAAATGATTGTTTGACATGAATGTCAGATATTTGTAAAACATTTGTTTGGCATTGTTGTCAAAGGGAGAGAAATTATCCATATTATCAGATCTTTCTAGAAAGGTAAAGAGATTATCCATTATCACATAAACTCCAACAGGGAGAGATTATATCCTTAGGGAGAGAAATTGTGTGGAAAGATTATACAAAGGGAGAGTTGTTGACAAGAGAAAAATGCATCAAAAGAGAAGAACAGTCAAGGGAGAGAAATTGACACAAGGAAGGAACACAACATATAAGAATAGAGAGTTGCAAGAATCAAATCTAAGCTAAAACAGAGCTTATCGATGGTCAGATATTTATTAGTTATCAAAAAAAAATATTGGTAGTTCGATGAATCTCAACTGTTGTATTTCATATTGTATTAGAAATAATATAGTGTGATAATATAGTATGTTTCCATCAATGCCAAAGAAAGAGATTGATGACATGTAACTAATTGTGTTTGACAATGTTAAGTTGAAGATAATGCAAGGCATTAAATCAGTTAATATATTGTATTGTTATTGATGTCAACTTGATATCATTTGTATGGTCATGTACATAATGCCAAAGACTTTAGAGAATCAAAGGAACAAAGGTTATGCTTTCAGAAATGCATAAAATTCAAGTATTCACTTAGTGACAAACAACACTGACGGAGTGCACATTGACGGTCAGAGAAAAGAAGAAAAGTCACAGTGATACCCGACGATCAGAAACATAGTGTTTCCCGATAAAGAAAAACCAGAGTGATGCCCGATGAGCAAAGTCAGAAGGTTTCCTGACGAGTAAAATTCCAATGATGCTCGACAAAGGGAGATCATGAAGCTAACTGGAGTCTCACCAATGGAACTGTCAGTTGTCACCGAAAAATAACTGTAGTGGTGACCGACAGAACAGAAAGTTCAGAAAATGAAAAAATATCTCGCTGGCAGAGCTAAAGATAGACTTAACTGGTTGTCTACTTTGTTTTATTTGACCAGAGATAAGTGATTGATTTAAAGTTGATTAGTATATTTGGAAAGAAAATATCTACAAGACAAATCAGGAGTTATGCTTTAAATCTAATTGGCTGGATTGTTTTTCATGCCAAGAATCAAGAATCAAGAAACAATGAATATCATGTCTATATAAGAGACAAACTTAATTCATTTATGAATTGGATTAAGGGGAGTGAATAGAAAGAGGATGTTGAAGAGAAATTGATGAAGAACAACTTCATGTAGTCCTGATCAAAAAAACTGAAGGAAGAGATAAGGAATTATGCAGACACCGACAAACAGTGTAGCACAGCATCACAGAGAAGAAAGTATGGAGCACAAAGGATTGAATTGATACATTGGTCAGAGAGGTAATGTACTTAAATAGATCTAAAAATATGCAATTCAAAGTTTCAATATGAACAGGTCATAGTGTTTATGTTTAACCATTGAAGCATCAAGTCTCTTAACCAAGCAGAACTTAACAGTCTTCTGTATATTGAGGTACATATCAAGGAGTGCCAAAAAGGTTGATTCATGAAAGTAGCATTGGATTTTCCTGATACCTATTGACAGTCTAAGAAGAAGATAGATTCAAGGATGGTAGCAATAGATGCTCGATACTAAGTGACAACCTCTATGTATAAAATCCTCTAACAAGGTCGCACTTAACAGTGTGTTTGTAACCTTTAATAGGGTTGGCTCCTAACAGGGCTCA
>MU228047.1:461420-481442 GCA_018584345.1 Thuja plicata | reverse complement strand
TAAAATCCTCTAACAAGGTCGCACTTAACAGTGTGTTTGTAACCTTTAATAGGGTTGGCTCCTAACAGGGCTCACTTCAGAAGAGTGAAAATTTGGGGTACCAGTCCCAGTGGTTTTTCCCTTAACAAGGTTTCTACGTTAAAAAATTCATGTGTTATGTGTGTATGATTTATTTCTTTACTATTTTGTATCTTACATAGCTAACTCTGGATTGATCGGTATACTCTACTTATTTACTGAGTTTCGGTAAATAGTTATACTGCTTATCGGTAATCAAGAAAGAATAAGGATTGATAGAGAAAACCAATAGATGGTTAATCATTAGTGGCATTTCATGGAATGCATCTTGTAGGGACATAATAATCTAATATTTATTGATTGGTGGTTAAGTTTGAAGGATAAATTTTGAAGCCACTAATTCACCCCCCCCCCCTCTTAGTTATTACTAACACATTATGTAGTGAAATTGTTTTGCATTACTCCTTTTACTATGGTGTATTAATAGTGGATAATACAGAATTCATGATCCTATAGTGAACTATGATCCTATGCTTTAATTTAAAAATGCAAGTTCCTGTATTCAAATATGTAGTTCTTCAATCCACTGTATGAATGCAAATGCTTGTAGTTTTATGCATGAAATGACTGATGCATTCCCACCACTATTTGAATTTCAAATACAACAAAAACAAATTAAATGACCAATTTCATATAATTATGAGAAAGTGTCTGTAATTCTCAGTTCTATTGACAGTCTTCGTTGATGCTCTCTTCTTATAGTTGTGTGGATGGATCCACCGTTTGGGCAAATTTTGGCAATGTGTTCATCTATGTAACAATGTTCCCTATTTATGTGACATATTTTGCACTAATTTAACAATTTTATATATATTGTAATAAATTCTCAGTGTTCCCTATTTCTCTTACATATTTTGCACTAATTTAACAATGTTATATATATTGCAAAAAATAACAATGTTCCATATTTTTGTGACATTTTTTGCACTAATTTAACAATGTTATATATATTGCAATAAATTCACAATGTTCCATATTTTGGTGACATATTTTGCAATAATTTAATAATGTTATATATATTGCAAAAATTTCACAAATTTTAGTATATGTGATGTTTAATCATGTCATGTTTGATGCTATGTTGTGCATGCATTAATTGAACGATAAATTCTGTGAGTAAGTTACTTCCACCAGTTGTTACAAATTTTTGCAGCTCTGCTACTAGGAGAAGACTTGGGTAGCATCGGGTGATGGATGAAGGTAACGTGGTCGAGTTTGACAACACTCTTACTTAAATGTTATTAAAATGTATTTATCAACACACCAATTTTAATCATCAATAGTTAATTTTATGACATTACATAGCTTTCTTTCATGTTATTATATACATGTATTATTAATTTGACCCTTCCATGTATCCTTGGTTGACAAGTGAAGAGCTAGAACATCGAAACGACTACAAATAGGTAAAGTCTTTTTGACTTTACTAAGGCTATGAAACCATGGAGTGCTTGTTTTGTTTGCTTTATTTGATTTTTTATTGCTTTTTCTTTTTCACATTTATACATTTAATGGTTCATTACTTAATTTAGTTTCATGTTAAAATTTAAACTCATTTTAGTAATTAAAATACTTAACTAGTTTATCATCGTATTTTGCTGAATTACTAGGTTCATTAATTGAATTGAGTTATTGGTTGCCAGCATAATTAAATGTATGCATTATGAAGTTGTGTTCATTTGATGATTTAGATTCAGGTTATACTTAGACATTTGACTTTATTTGAAGGTTCATTACTTAATTTAGTTTCATGTTAAAATTTATGGTACTTGTAACAATTCCATTACTTAATATTGTTTCATGTTGTAGTTTATCATTGTCTTGTGCTCAATTGGTACGTTCATTATATTAATTGAATTGGGAGTCATGTTGACATATGTATTAGTAGATTTTACATATGAAAGCATGACTACTTATTCAAAGTATTGTTTAATGTGTGTGCATAATAGGTTTATCATTGTCTTGGATTGTAATGTATACTATGAATAAGTAGTCATGAATTCAATAGACAACAATGACTGTATGCTTTAAAAATTGCACATTTCATTCCACTAAACAATGGTTGTATGTATTTATATTTGTCATTCACAGCTTCAAAACATTAAACCAATAACTTTGCAAAAAATTACATTCGATATCAGACCCCAAAAAATGGTTGCGACACCCATTGTACTTGATTGCAATTAAATCTAGAAGAGGCATAGGGAAGACACATCCAAAATGAGCTACATTAGTTATCCATGAAACCGGGAAAAGGAATAGGATTGACGCTTCGAGTTCCAAAACTCTCTCCACTGCTAGGAGTGGTTGTATGAGTCGGTGTGTTCTTAATCATATTTACTAGTTGGGCTAGTATTGCATTGCTCTGGTCACCATTGGTTGATCCCTATGAGGAGGATAGAGGGTCTTGAAATTATTCTATGTTAATGGTTGGTAACGTCGGGGCTAGTGCATTGTACATTTCAAGAAGTATAGGGTGTTAAGATGAAAGAGATGTACTGGGAGTGCTAATTGTGATTGTTGTAGGTGTAAGGATTGTATCTTCAGTAGAAGCACTAATTTTAATGCTTGTGCAGTGGGTAGATGTATGCCCCTTATTGGATCTACATCTTTTAGGCATGTTTTGGTTCTCTTCTCTTTCTTTCCTCAAATATTCCTTTCGAGGTGCCATCTCCTCTGCTCATTTTTCTTTCTCTACAGCGTCTCTCAATCTCTGTTGAACTCTCTCTGCCCTCATAATTTCAGCTACTACTGTATTTTTCTCTCAATCTACTTTCCTTTCCATTATCTGGTCCTTCTTTCATTGTGCATTCTCCTCCATTTTCTTCTTTATCTATTCTTGCTCTTGCATTTCTTGAACGTAGTCATCAAATGTGATTACCTGTAACTTTTTGCTAAGACAAAGAACCCCTGAGCGTGCACCATGTGTACTTTGCTACATCCTTTGCACTAGTAAAATGAGGAATATGCTAGCAACACTATTTGTTTGATCAATTTTTGTGAGATCTTCCATACATGGCACAAATTCAATGTCAACATCATGGTCACTTACTTCTAGTACATCCTCACAGTTTTGAGTATCCACCTCATCCCAATTTGATTCATTTGTGAAGTAGTGAATCACGTTTTCTGGGTCAACATGGGGTGGTGATTGTAGTGAGAGGGAAACATCCTCCTCGACATAGTTAATTGGTTGACCAATATTAGTGGCTGCCTCACGTAACCAATCAGGTACTGTAGCTAGAGATGGTAAGCTCAACCCTTTTGCAACACTCTCTCCACTATTTTTGATTTGTTGCTCATGGTTCGGTGGGTGCTCTTGGTTGGTTGGGTGCACTTGGCCAGCTACATTTTGTGGTGCCCTTTGATTGTGGTCACTATACCATGCAACAAAATTATTTATTTTCTCTTCACCGTAGCTATTCAATTGCATAAATTCATGAACCGTGATTGCCTCTACATCCACATCTACTATGGCTTCATGGTATTCCTGATTTGAATATGTTGCAGCCCCATCCTCATCTACAACAAAACCCTCACTTGGCCTCATATCATGCACCAATGCATCCCTGTTCAAAGTCCATATGCCTATCCTATGAAACCCACTAATTAGATTGGCGGGAGTCAATGCCATCTTTAATGCTTTGCTGGCTAGAGTTGCCAACTCTTCGTGACCAATTTCTAACTAAGGGTTATTGATGAACCCTAGGTTCCTATGTTGTTTGAAATATGTTTTGAAAGGTGAAAACACACTCACATCCAATGGTTGACACCTATGGCTAGTATGTGTAGGAAGTGTAAGGAGGTCTACTCCTAGACGACTTGCTTGCTCAATAGTATTAAATGCCACATGACTGTCGTGACCATCAAATATAAGAAATGCCCTATTTGAGGGGGACACTCCACCAGGGTTGTTTCTTGCAAATTGTTCCAACAAATTTAGAAATAGTTCCTTTGTCATCCATGTGTGTTCTTGTATTTCCATGCACGCCCCCGGCTTGCAATTGACAATGTAATTTTTAATATGCCTCTTTGCTTTGAACATGTAAAATCTGGGTATCCTCAAACCAGCAGTGCTCGAATAGGAAAGGAAAGTGATCTACTCCCTACTTTAAAATATTAGATGTGGGATAGATTGTTTCCCTTACATGCAATTACTTGCATACCATAGTTCCTTCCATCTTGCACACATGTTTCATCGCAGTTCCAAATTTTGCTAGACCCATAATTGTTAAGGTTGTATACGCATTCCAAGTTGTCATAAAAACATACTATGACACTAGGTCAAACCATTATACCCTTTTCTATATCCAAACCTTCTACTATTCTGATTGACAAGTCCTTATGGCAGTGTCTAAAATTGTGCCACCACGATCTGCCTAACATTCCATCTGTGAAAGGGGTAACCCTTCATGCAGTAATATAGGCAATAGTTAACTACAAGTGCCTAACTTATATACCTTTCCCCATATTTTCCATGAACTTGCACCATTCCACAACTTCTTCCTCCTCTTCAATAGTGAGGATTGTTTTTGGGCCCTTATGCTTGGTAACTGTAGTTCTCATTAGCCATGCCCGCATGCTAGAAGAAAGTATGTGCCACTTTTTTGTTGCACCCCTGATTGAAATCACCTCATTTTCTATGCTTGAAACAATAGCCTCCATGCTCTCTTGTGTCCACTTTGATAATGGGGGTGGACGAACAACGTTACTTGTGTTAGCCTCCACTCCACTACCTGTTGTTTTATCCGCTTGTACATTGCCAGTAGGAACATCAATAGATTCTTGATGTACTTCCACTTATTCTGTGAAGTGCACACCTGGAGTAACTCTTATAGTTCTTCTACCCCTCTTAATTGTCCTTGTGTTTCACTTTCCTGCAATGTGATCTGCAATAGAATCTTGTTTTGCAATAGATTCTTGATTTGCATCCACTTGTTCTATTAACTGCACACCTAGAGCAACAAAATCACTTGTGCTACCACTGATAACTGTCCTTAACTTTCGCTTTCCTGACATGCTTGTCCACTTTGAAACCAATGACAATGTACCTGAGCTTACTTATTCAAAACAAGGAGAACATGTTACGATGATATTTTGTTTGCAAAATTTACTGAATGTAAGTGTACACTCACATATATATGTATATATGTTGTATGTGTGCACATGAATATAGAAATATGCACATGTAAGTGTGTATGTATGTATGTTAGTGTGCATGTACAAGAAAGTATGAAGTGCAAGTGAATACTATAACATTTTTTCTTTAAAATGGGAGATGGATATAACAGAAATGCATACTATGGTGTCTTTAAAATGACTTGAAATTAGTATCCAGTTATGCACACGCATTGAACAATAACCAACTCATGAAATCATTGTTAATTGTGATTCAAACTGAAGTAGAGAAGAGGCAATAATACAACATCTTCTCATGATTAAATTGACAATGTTCCCTATTTCTATCACATATATTGCAAAAAAACAACATATTCTCGTGATTAAATTGACAATGTTCACTATTTCTGTCACATATATTGTAATAGTATAACATCTTCTCATGATTAAATTGACAATGTTCCCTATTTTTGTCACATATAGCAATAATTCTTGTATGTACATGCAAGTATGAAGTGCAAGGGAATATAATAACAATTTTTGTTTAAAGTGGGAGATGGATATAACAGAAATGCATACAGTCATTGTTCAATAGATGAAATGAAGGAAAATGCATACAGTCCAATTATGTGCATCAAACAACTCAATGATACCAATATGACAGCATGACTACTTATTCATAGTATAAATAGTTCTATGGTTAATTATTACTTGTGATTGGAGCATCATGTGAAGCATAGAAGAGGTGCGGAGAGAAAACAAGGTGGCAAAATGGCACAATTTAAGATTTATTGATGGGCACTGAATGGGTAACCCAACGTCTATTACGTGACACCACTTGGATAACAATGGCTTCAATGTGATTTGTTGTGGGGTCAGCTGAGGGTAAATGGGGTCATCAAAAGGTTATAATAAGATGTTGACACAGACATTTAAAGTGCTAGAGTGAGAATTTTATAATCACCCATAAACTTTCATGAAAACAAGTTGTGCACCGCAAGGAAATCATGAAAATTTACACACACACACATGATTAAATCGACAATGTTCCCTATTTCTGTCACATATATTGCAATAATTATAGTGGATAATGTAGCATTCATAAGCCTCTATTTAACTACGAACATCACCGTAGGGAAATCATGAAAACAAGTTATGCACATGCATTAGAAGAGAGCAGACAGAAACCCTCTGACACCCATAAATAATTATACTCAAAATATTTAATAGATAAATGATTAAGCCCTAGAAATAAGTCAGTCAAATGATTCAAACTATAAATACACTATATTAAAAATAAATACAACATCTTCTCATGATTAAAATGACAATGTTCACCATAGTTCATTACATGGTTATGAATGTTAATTCATAAGCTTATAATGAACATTCATAAGCCTATAATGAATAATGTTGGCAAGCCTTTTAAAAGACATTGCAAAGCATGTGTAGAAAGTTTAGACAAAAAGACAATAAAATAGTTAAAAGAAGAGATCAGAGAATAATTTATAAAAATATGAAATATTTGGTACCAACCTTAAATTGGAAAGAGCAGATAATAAAACAGCTCTGAGTGTAGAGAATAATGCAACTCTCAAACAGGGAATGCTGAATTATGTGCACTTCCTCACTCTTATACGAAATTAGTCATTTAATTTGTGGTTGGTGTATTTGAAATTCAAATAGTGGTTGGAATACATTGGTCATTTCAAGCATAAAAGCACAAGAATTTGCATTCATACGGTGGATGGAAGAAGTACATATTTGAATATTAATTTTCTTTTTTTAATTCAAGTAGAAATTTGTTTGACAAGTTGGTTTTTGTATTTGTCATTCACTACATTTTTTTTAATTCAAGTAGATATTAAAATGATAAGTTGCATTTATAATTTGGTATTTCATTCGGTGGATTGAAGAAGTGCATAATTTGAATAATAATTTGCATTAATATATTCTTGTACAAATTTAAATTATTATTTGCATTTATATATTTGGTATTTCATTTGGCAAATTGAAGAAGTGCATAATTTGAATAATAATTTGTATTTTTATACTCTTGTAGAAATTTGGATTATAATTTGGTTTTTTTAATTTGGTATTTCATTCGGTGGATCGAGAAGTACAAATTTGAATAATAATTTACATTTTCTAATTGAAGTAGAAATTAGAATTACAATTTGCATTTTTAAAATTGGTTTTCATTCTTTATTTATGCTCTATTGGTGAGCCTTACACCATTAGTTTTCTATGCAGGTACAAATTTTTGCTCGATTAATTGCCTGAAGATGTCATACCTGTTTGGGTGAATGTGCAGATGAGAGCCATATAAAAACAATGTAGCATGTATTTAAAGTGTTTGTGCACCAATAGGTGTGCATGTATGTAATTGATTCAAACTAGTATGTACCAATAGCCATGCATGTATGTAGTCAATTGAAGTTGTTATGCACCAATAGTCGTGCATGTATGTACATAAATAAAACTTGATTTGCACTTTATTATGATATATTGATATTGTAAGACCAATCCATTGTTTTTGTAAATGTAAGAAAACATGTTTCAATGTTAATAATGATGTAACTTTTTTGGTGCAAGTTGATGTGTAATAGAAACAAAATTGTACCAATAATCGTGCAAGTTGATGTGTAATAGAAAAAAATTGTACCAATAACTGTGCACTGGTAGTGTTTAGTTAATATTTCTAAGGTGCACGGCTATTAGGCGTGTTACTAATACTTATTGAGTTTTTGTGTGTGTAGGAAATGACAATTTTGAAGTTGGTTATTGGGGGGTCTCTATGAAAAAACCCTATCATGGTTATTGGGTTGCTATCAGGGCTATTGGGGGGTATATTGGTTATTGGGTCCTTTCCCCTAGTAGTGATGACACATTAATAAAGTAATGCAATAATGGTACCTACAATGCTTCAGACTTGGGAGTTTGTGTGTTCGCTTTAATGATAAGTTCAAAAAACTTATATGCTTCAACAATGCATCTCATTCATTGTTCAACTTCTTTATTTTTTTCAAACTAAGCTATTATAATTGAATATGAGTTATGTCATTTTATAATTTTTAATTTTTATACTTTTTTCTTGAGATACATAATAAAATACAGAATTTAATAAAAATAATTAAAAGAAACAAAATGAGTACAAAGATGACATTATGTTGTTAGAATAAGGTATATGAACCAAGATGGGGGACCAAAAAGGTGCCAAATACCTTTTTGGTCCCCATACACACATAGGGTGCATGCCCTATAGGATGCACGCCCTATAGGGTGCATGCCCTATAGCCTGTGTCGCCCTATGGGTTGGGAAATTTAAACCATAGGGTGTGCGCCCTATAGGTTTTATATAAAGTTTGTGAAGCCACTTTTGTGGCTCATTTTCTTTTCCCAAACATGTGGCTTGCTCATTTTCACTCTATAATAGCGCGTACGTGATTCATTGTGGGTTTTTCTCCATCAAACTGAAGAAAATAATGGCTCCATGACGTTATCAAGGTCAAACTGGAAGAAGAGGTATGTGATTCTACAACCATGTATGTTAGTTGTATTGATTAAGGTTTAATTTTTAGTTTTCAATCAAATTTGATTGTCAAAGTTTCTTGTCTTAAATTTTATGTTTAATTAGACTTTTAAAATAGATTTTCTTTTAATTGCTAGAAAGGAATTATCTCCCCACAGAAAATCCTCAACCAAACCCTCTGTATCGTCTTAAAATGGAAGCACTTCCATGTTAAGAATGTTTAGCCCTCTTTAGGGTATTTTTTTTACCATCATCATACTGTCCCCTCATTTCTCCATCCTCCCTTACTTCTTTGTCTATTTAGGACCCTGATTGGGCCTCTTCGGGCACCCCCAATCCCATCTAGCATATTTTCCAAGGGTCCTGACCCCCTAGGTCAAGTTCAACCTTGACCTTGACCTAGGTCAAGGATGACCTTGACCTTGACCTAGGTCAAGGATGACCTCAACCTTGACCTAGGTCCCCCTTTCAAATTTGGAGGTCTGACTATTGCCGGAGGTCATCAAAAAATTCATTTCCCGCTTCTCGGTTGGCTGTTTTGGGTTCTGAAGTGGAAAATATTAAATTATATTTAATATAGGTCCTCTTTTAGGGGCATGGGTCTAATTGGAATTTAATTCCCCTATGTCGGCCTCTCTAGAAGATTGTTCCCTTGTTTCATATAAAAGGAAGCTTTCTCCTCTCATTTTCTCTAACCATCAACCAAGTAAGAAGAGGTGATCAAGCAAAAATTCCAAGCATCCATTGTTCTACATGCTGTCAATCTTTCAAAGTGTTCAAGTATTCCTCTCAAGCATTCAAGTTCTCCATTGAAGATCAAGGATTCAAAATTTCAAGCCTTTGAAGGGATTTGGTTCAAACATTCAAGATTCATCATTCAAATCCTAGATCTAGCCATCATGGTGGTGTGATCTTCCTTCAATATCCTTTCTGCATCCTCAAGACTCATTCATTCTTCCTTCAAGGTGGATTCCAAGCATACAATCATGGAGGTTTATGGTTTCTAATTGAGTCCAAGCTTTCATATTTTCATACTTACATTCGAAATACAATTGCATATCTATTGAATATCATAGCTTCATTGTTAGATTTACTTCTACTACTTGCTAGCATTCTTTATTTCAATTATTTATTTCAAGGTTCATTCCTAAATTGGGGTTTGACTAAGGAAAACCCCTCCCCCCCAAAAAAAACAAATCTCTTTTTCTTGTAGATACAGGTTCGGGACTGTGGATTTGAACTCAGATCTAGATACCCTTTTCAGCAAACTATCAGGATCTAAAAATAGATTTTTTTCCGCGGCAGCACAGGTCAGGGTCGAGATTATTGGGTCAGCGGTGACATTTTTGGGTCAAGGTTGACCTTTTTCACAGGACTATGTCGGATCCAAAAAATATTTCTGGGTTTTGTTCGTCTCTGCATTTCTATTCCGGGTCATACTTCATATTTTCTAGAAACAGAGTATAGACCTCAGAAAACAACATTATTTGAACTGTAATATTTCAAGGTTAGTGTATTTCTCCTATTCAATTCAATTAATATTTTCAATCTATCTAAATCTAAAATACATTTCAAATTAATCAAATCAATCAAACCGGGTACTTAATATCTTCCTTCCTTATTCTTGTTTCCAAATGATTGATTCATTTATGCATTGATCCTTCCTTTTGGGTTAATCAACTTGGATCTTTCATTTACATATCTAAGGATAGAAGGAGAGCATCTTATCCACCTCCACAACATATTTAAATGTAAGGTATTTTATGTTAAATGAATCCACATTACAACACACAACATTTTCTACATTACATTTTGGTGAACCCGCGATAGACAACTCTTTCTTTTTGGTGTTAGATTTGCATGCATTTAAAAGTAGGTTTTCTTTTATGCTCTTGCATTTATATTCCAAAAATACATTAAAAAAATATATAAAATTTCTCTAAAAATACAAAAAAAATTACATGCTTGTAATTTTATTGTGTGTTCAACATGTATGACTCTTGTTTTGAATACTTTGATGAAGATTTTATTGTACAAGAGAATAGATCCCTTAATGAGGTACATGGAATTGAGGATGAAAATGGTTCGAATGAGGTCTCCATCAATCCTATTCATATTCATCCTCCTCTAAAATCTCTTCAATTTACCTTTACCATAGTGTGTATGCATGGTTACCTTCATGTTCCACTATTTACAACATTGATACACCTAGGAAGATTTCATTTAGTGCGTGTGAGGTTGCTTTGTCCTCTCTTGTATTACCTTGTAAGGATATATTAGAGCAAGCAAATGACTTTAACATTTCCCTCCATGGAGATGAGTTAAGGATTGATGTTAATTCTTCTCCTAATATGTCTTTTATATGAGCCTACTTTAGAGTATAATTCTTTCCCCTTTAGGGATCAAGCTATACGCGCTCCTACAATGTGTTTTATTGATAGGGATGATAATCCTCCTATTTTGGATGAACCTTTGGATTTGGATTTTTATTACTCTCTTCCTCATGAAGCCATTATGGGTGATTCTACTTTTTGGGATGAACCCTTGGATAAAGATATTGATTTATCTCCTCCTTGTGAAGATGCTTTGATACAAGAGGGTCAGATATTAATGGATGACATATTCATACATGATGATGACTCTTTTTCTAAAACACACTCCCCTTATCTGGACATTTAAGAGAAAGAAGAGAACATTATTGATACATTACCTCTAATTTGGATTCCTTCTAGTGATGAGGCATTAGCGGAAAATGATATGAATTCCCTTAATGCTCTCCCACTTAGTGATGATCCTATGGCAAATCAAGCGCCTACCTCATCTTATCCTAGGATATATTATGTTTTTCCTTCTTGTGAATCTATCAAACATACTAATGATGACATACTGACTACTGAAGTTCCATTGAATCCTTTTAATATGGCTTCTTGTTATGGTCATGGTTATCATTTACTAGTTAAACAAAGATTCCATGGTCAAGGATGTGGTAAGAATAAGGGAATTCAAATGCCCTTATAGAATTGGGGGCATGAGCATTCTTATGGATTGGGATTTAATCCTCAACAACACATCAATATTACCAACATCTCAAATAACATTTCAAAACATGATGACCCTATGAAGGAATTTGACCAAGAGGTTGTTCTGCCTAAACTTCTTCATGCTAAGATGATTAGTACTAGACCTAAATGCAAAAGGAAACATAGTCTATACTTGAAGATTCTTCCTTTTTGTTTCTATCATAGATTTCATGATCACTCTAATGAATATCAATCTTTACATTATAAGATTAGGCAGCTCATTGATATTAAAATTATTTATATATCATATAGAAATGAGTTGTATTTCAATCCTATTTTCTCTAAATAACATTTATGTTCCTATTATGGAACTCCATATTATGTAAACAATGTTAGCCTAATCTTTGGGGGCTCGTTGTCTTGCATAGTATTGTGAGAAATATAATAGGTCCCCTTTCATCCTTGTTCCCACACTTGGGAGGGAAGGATTTCATCTCCTTATTTTTTGTCTTTTCGGGATTCACTTTTCCCTTGGTTAAGCAGTATCTATCTATTATGTGATATCCAACATACATGAAAATTTTGGTTTGCATTAAGGATATATGTCCTTGATTATAACCTATTTTGTTGTTTGACATTGGGTTTTCATGGTTGATAAATCTCTCACCTTGGAAACTGAATAATGTGCTATCCCTCACAAGGGTTACTTTTTCACTTCTCACATGATATTTCTTTGCTAAAATATATCTTGATATAATTTGATATATCCCTTGATTTCACCCCTGGGGGGAAAGGTATTTTCCTTCTTCCTCTATCTAAGGATCTACTTTCCTTATCTTAGTGGCATTTTTTATCATATAACATTATTTCCATATAAAGATGTATGTTTTTTACTATGGATACCCTCTTATATGGGAGCTGATTGTCCTAGGTCATCACCTCTTCTTTATTTTGCAAACTATGCTCTTGATAAACTCTTTCCCTTGCTTTGGTTAAGAGTTTGACTCCTTCATTCTGAGATTCATCTTCCTCTTCATCGTAGGGGGCTAGATGATTGAATCTTGGGTCCCTCTTTTCTTGAGAAAATGACATTTTATCCTAAGCACTCCTCTATGGTGGGGGTCTTGATGATAAGATCTCTTCCTCTTTGAGGATCCTTTCTCCATATGTGACATATCCATTTCATGATTATCTATGTTTTTAGAGGTAAAGGTCAATACTCTTCACTAAGGATATTGTGTATATTGTTGTTAAACTAGATATCTCCTTACCTTGTGAAGTAGGTATCCTCTTTCTCTTCCTTATCCTGCCTAGTGGGTAGTCATGATAAGGAGGGGGGCATAGATATGGTCTCCCTTCTACTATAGTTTACATTAGTATAGATTTTACAACATGCTAAATCCTCAGAAGGTAACGCACATAAGTTGCTAAATCCTGAAGGGACACGCATTTTTACTTTTATTTTCACTAAATCCTTAGAAGGTAACACACATAAGTTGCTAAATCCTAAAGAGATACGCACCCTTTTCAATTTTTCAATATGGTAAATCCTTGGAAGGTAACGCACATAAGTTGCTAAATCCTAAAAAGACTCACATTTTATATTCATAGTGATACAAGAATGTGGATCTATGGATATTTTCAAAAGCCGTCAGAAGACGCATTACAATTACAAGCATAGTTTATTGGTGAACCTGTTGGGATCTCCCTCCTTGGTGATTCATATTAAGGTGGTAATCTTACTAGGCAAGGTAATCACTATCTCTTTTCTCTCTTTTTCGCTTTCATGCTAGTAGGCTTAGATCATGAAGCTATGTTATCTATAGTGTTGTTCTTGTCTTTCTTATGTAGTCATGTATGTTTCCTATGATTGATTTATCTTTACTTCAATATCTTTATGAATGTATGTTGAGTTAGAATATTTGGTCTAGGGGCTCATGTCCTTGACCTAGTCATTTTCTACCTCATTGCAATCCACTAGAGTCTTTCTTTCTCACTTTACCGCAAGCATGTTTGATTTCCATACTTCCACTAAAGTGGGGGCTTAATGTATCATCTTAAAATGGAAGCACTTCCATGTTAAGAATGTTTATCCCTCCTTAAGGGATTTTTTTGACCATCATCATACTTTCCCCTCATTTCTTCATCCTCCCTTACTTATGTGTCTGTTTAGGACCCTAATTAGGCCTCTCCGGGCACCTCCCATCCCATCTAACATATTTTCCAGGGGTCCTGACCTCCTGGGTCAAGGTAGACCTTGACCTTGACCTAGGTCAAGGATGACCTTGACCTTGACCTATGTTAAGGATGACCTTGACCTTGACCTAGTTCCCCCTTTCAAATTTGGAGGTCTGAATGTTGTCGGAGGTCATCAAAAAATTCATTTCCCGATTCTGGGTCGGCTATTTTGGGTTCTGAAGCAGAAAATATTAAATTATATTTAATATAGGTCCTCTTCTAGGGGCATGGGTCTAATTGGAATTTAATTCTTCTATTTTAGCCTCTCTAGAAGATTGTGCCCTAGTTTCATATAAAAGGAAGCTTTCTCCTCTCATTTTCTCTAACCATCAACCAAGTAAGAAGAGGTGATCAAGAAAAATGTTCAAGCATCCATTGTTCTACATTCTCTCAAGCTTTCAAAGTGTTCAAGTCTTCCTCTCAAGCATTAAAGTTATCCATTGAAGATCAAGGATTCAAGCTTTCAATCATTTGAAGGGATTTGGTTCAAACATTCAAGATTCATCATTCAAATCCTAGATCTAGCCATCATGGTGGTGTGATTTTCCTTCAAGATAATTTGTGCATCCTCAAGACTCATTCATTATTCCTTAAAGGTAGATTCCAAGCATACAATCATGGAGCTTTATGGTTTCTAATTGATTCCAATCTTTCATATTTTCATACTTACTTACATTCGAAATATAATTGCATATCTATTGAATATCATAGCTTCATTGTTAGATTTACTTCTACTACTTGCTAGCATTCTTTATTTCAATTATTGATTTCAAGGTTCATTCCTAAATCGTGGTTTGACTAAGGAAAACCCCTCCCCCCCAACAAACAAATCTCTTTTTCTTGCAGATATAGGTTCGGGACTATGGATTTGAACTCAGATCTAGATACCCTTTTCAGCGAACTATCGGGATCTAAAAATAGATTTTCTGTCGAGGCAGCACAGGTCAAGGTCAAGATTATTGGGTTAGAAATGACATTTTTGGGTCAAGGTTGACCTTTTTCACAAGACTATGTCAGATCGGAAAAAGATTTCTCAGTTTTGTTCATCTCTACATTTCTGTTTCAGGTCGTACTTTAGATTTTCTAGAAATAGAGTACATATGTCAGAAAACAACATTCTTTGATCTGCAATATTTCAAGGTTAGTGTATTTCTCCTATTCAATTCAATTAATTTTTTCAATCTATCTAAATCTAAAATAAATTTAAAATTAATCAAATCAATCAAACCGGGTACTTAAGATCTTGCTTCCTTATTTTTGTTTTCAAATGATTGATTCATTTGTACATTGATCCTTCCTTTTGGGTTAATCAACTTGGATCTTTCATTTACATATCTAAGGATAGAAGGAGAGCATCTTATCTACCCCCACAACATATTTAAATGTTGTAAGGTATTTTATGTTAAATGAATCCACATTACAACACACAACATTTTCTACCTTACACCCTCCATCTCCTCCTCATGAATAAATCGATGCTAAAAATAACCAAGAAAATGAACCCCAACCGCCTTCACTAATCGAGAAACCTCCTCTTTGAACACATGAAAACTTGATAAACCAAATAGAAAGAGGGAAAATAGAAATAGAAATCCTAGAAGGGAAACACTTTCAAAATCATTAGAATTAATCTTGACCCACATAGGTTCAGTTAGTGGGAAAATAAATTTATGGCACGACAAAAGAGAAGAACAAAAATAATATTATGCAAATAAATTATCATATGAGGACATAAAAAAGAAAGAAATCACAAAATCTGACATTTGCAAACTCTTTAAAAATCCAAGGGAAATTGAAACTCTTAAACCTACAACAAGGAGGATCCCAATTCATTGGTGCTTGAATGAAGATATAAAAACAAACTTTTGGGATAGATGGTGGATGGTATTTGATTCCCCTCCCTCGAACAATCAAGAGGATCCTATCTATTTCCTAAGGAAACTCTATTGTGAGTTTGTCCTGAAGGAAGTGCCAAATTATTTTGACTTTCTAGAGTCTCAGGGTAGAGGTGGGGGGTCAACATTTGATAGACCTATGACACGTCATGACCCTAATGCACCTAGGTATCCCAGTGGAAAGTCACAGGTGGATCATGTTAGTATTCCTTCCAATGTGAAGGAACACACAGAGGTGAACACACTAGGAAGGATTAGTGCTCTGACACAAACTCTGATTCAGTACACCACTCCTCTAGTCGAGGGTGACCATGGTCAGTCTGTGAGGGGTCAATTTTTTCATTCTTGTGGATCCTTGTGCACATTTGGTACTGCCAAGAGAGAGGAAGAGGATGATGTACTGATGATTGATGATTTTCTCAATGCAACATTTGGCATTGATACATAGATAAATATTTGCATGGTCATTAAATTTATTTGATCATATTTTATTTTTAAATGAATGAATTTAATTAAATTAGTATCTATGTTTATGATGAAAATTTAGGGAAAGAGTGTCGGTTGTAGTGGCAATGGTCCCCCAGACCCCTTATACACTACGCCGACAACTCCACAAGTATGTATTGAATAAAACATTTTTTAAAGTATACATTTGATTATTCTATAATTATATGGATGTTTGTCTCATAACTTATTGTGCATGTACATTAGTTCACTACTGGACCATCAATGTTGACATTAGACAACGAAGGGCCTCATTCACATTTCATTGAGGTATGTTTATTTGCATGTTAATTTGATTTACATGATTATATTTAATTAATAAATGAATGAATAACTAAATTAGTAGACAAATTATGATCAAAATCCAGAGTCAAAGTTATCATGGCAATGATCCCATTCCTTCACCTAGCTTTGTGATGACATCATTTGGTCCACAGGTATATATGTAATAATGCATTATAATTAACAAGTCACTGGTTTGTTCTTATATTAATGATTGTCTTATAAATTACCATACATGTGCACTAGTTTAATGTTGGAGCTACGACATCGACACCGTACACTGAAGGATGTGGTGACACCTTCATAGAGGTATCATTTATTAATTAGTGGGATTGTAAAATATTGTAGGTATTCTTGATAACTACATAATACTCTTGTTGTTTCATTTTCAGTTAAAGATAGCAGAGACTCCTCCTTTTGTTCGTGATAGTTTGAATCATGGCGTAGCTGTAGCTATAGCTAATTATGATGCATTGACTGGGGTATGAAAGAGATTACTTAATTAGAATTGTTATTTTAATAGTTTGTATTGAAATTCTTAATAATATTCATGTATGTATTTTAAATATTATTTTGATCATTGTTGTAGGGACTCATTGAGCGTGCCCCTTCGGTGGATGTACATAGCGACTATTTGGTAGTGGTAAGAAAATATTCTATGTTATGTCATCTGATAATTAAATTCCTATGTATATTAGTTATTGATGTTTATACTTGTTATTTTATCAGCTCGAGTTGTAGAAGATTCTAGACAAGAGGACTAGTGAGTGCACCTGGAAGAGTAAAGCATCTCCATCGACGTGACAATCGAAGACAGCGCGGGATTTGTTTTCTTCCCCTTATGAAAAATGACTAGATTAGAGATAATCATTGTACTTACTGGACATATTTTTTTATATTGTATAAGTGACATGTTCTATATCCATTTGGCTTTCACGATACCAATTTAAATTTATTGGACATATTTGATCTATGACATTATTGGACATATATGTTTTTCTTCATGATCTACAAATATATCACGTGTATTGATGTAGACTACTTTATGTTTATGTGGATGTCTTAGGATTTGTAAATTGCTTGTCTTATATTTATGTTTGCACGTGTATCTATGTATATTGTTAATGAATGATTCATACTTAATGAGAATATGCATGTTTCATTTCACAAACCTAGACTCATAATTTTCATTCCAACACCTTAATGAAATGATAATAGTTCATATAAGATAAAATATATAAATCCTACCCAATTTTCACTAATAAAATTTTGCTCAATTTTCGACGAGCATAGGTCAATTTTTCGAGTGTCCAAGGTAGCTCAATCGACCAAAGTCATGGTGGAAGTTTTTTTGTCAAAATTTTCCAAGATTGGTAGAGTCATCGTAACACCGAAAACATAAAGGTCAGAAAAAATAGGTGTGGGGAGATGTGTGCATGCGCCTTTCACCCTAAGACCCTTTTCATAATGAGTCACTTGCATGATGGTATGCCGACACAAGGTCGTCAAAGGAGAGACAATAATTTGTCAATTTATTTGTCATTTGTATAAGTTTCTTGTCGATCGTAAATGTAACGAAGGTCAAAAAACCGACAATATGTTTTTAAAAATATATATATTTCACCCTACCATGTAAATCTTCAAATTTGAATGTTGGTTGTTGAGATTCTCTTTGTTTTGAGAATAGTTTAACATTCTCTACTTAACAGGGCCAACCACATGAAGGTGGAAGCTCATCTAGCCCCTCCTAGGAGCCTCTTATGACCCTTTATGACACTTTAAGATCTCTAAGATGTATTCTTAGGGATCATAAAGGGTCATAAAGGGTCATAAGGGATCCTGGGACACAACAGCTGAGAAACATAAATATAGGCATCATGGTCACAATTGTTTGGAGACACAACATAATTCAGTGGTATACCCAGACGATGCAATGCAACCACTACTCCTCCAGTTCTAAGTTGGCACTGCACAATCCAAAAACCATAGATAAGGAATAAATTTAGAGAGCAGAGGAGGGCCATAATGACCGAAATAATATAGAGATCTCCCTATATTATTTTGGTCGTTATGGCCCTCCTCCTCCACTCTCTAAATTTATTCCTTATCTATGGTGTTTGGATCGTGTACTGCCAACTTAGAACTAGAGGAGTAGTGGTTGTGTTGCATCATCTAGGTATACCACTAAATTATGTTGTGTCTCCAAAAAATTGTGACCATGATATCTACATTTATGTTTCTTGGTTCTTGTGATATCTACATTTTTGTTTCCCAGCTGTCCTATTTATGTGCATGTTCTTTATGTGTTAGGCTTCTCTCCCTCGCATCTAAAATAAGATTTTCCCACTCTGAATCGAGAATGCACATGCAGCTGCGTAGAATATGCATGGATAACAGGTTTTTCCAGAAAGAGATGGTTTTACAGGATAAATGCATCTATTTTATTATGGTTACAACCCAATATCAACAAAAAAATTACAAAAATATAAACTTAATTTAGTCAAATTAGCTGGCTTCAAATACAACCAATGTTCGTTTGTATTTCTCTCTTCCTGTCTTTGGGCATCCAATGCTCGAAGTCAAACTTGAAGGATGTTCACCAAAGGAGGTTCCGGATCAGAGAACTCCCTTTCACTTAATAATTATGAAGCCATCAATGGTATACTAATTGTTTAGGATTGTAAGTTTCCATTGATGGCTTCAAATTACCAAGCAAAAGGTGTTTTCTAGTACAAAAGACTTAGGAGCCTCCAAAGCCTTTTGCTTGAATGCATTATACCCCTTTCTATTAGTGAATTACAAGTATTTCATTAATTAAAAAAATTATAAATCAAAAAAGAAATTTAAAAGAACAAAACATAGATTTTCTTTACCTTATTGTACTACATCTATCTACAATAATTGTAATGGGGTTTGAAAACCCATTTATTTACAAAATCCTTGAAATGTTCCTATAACTATTATAAGCAATAATTTGAATATAATGCATTGTTTATAGGAGAGAAATAAAATTGTAAAAATTGTACTTATGATATGTACATGTTTATTAAATGCCATAACACATGAGTGCTGAAAAACTTCTAGCGTATGAAGTATTATAACTTTTGAAAAATAAATGGGAGAGTTGTATGTAATGCCCAAAACTCATAACACTAGATTGGACATTAAACAAACTATTTATACTACTCTAAACATATCTAATTTGCAATATTTTTTTTCTTTCTAAATAATGACATACTACATTAATACACAGTGTCAACCTATTTGTTATATCATTTAACTGGAATCTAAAATGATAATAAATCTACTTAGAACAATAAAGCTTATTACGATGTTCAAATAACCAACATGACTT
>MU228047.1:410621-430809 GCA_018584345.1 Thuja plicata | reverse complement strand
GCGACAAATAAAATGTAATAAAAACATAATAAACATTATAGCCAGCTCGTATTGTGACACCTAGACGTCGCTTTCTACAGACATGCAATGAATTTGCTACACATCCGACGTCGAGCCGTTGAAAATTGTCGATGGCTCGATGTCGCATTTATAGAAAATTTGTCACACATCTGAAAAAAGTGACAGTTAGGATGCAACACCTACGTGTCGTAATAGTGACAGATCAAATGCGACGCCTATGTGTCGTAATAGCGACAGCTAAAATATGTAATGACAACATGGTAACCATCATAGTTGGCTCATATTGCGACGGTTAGTACCATCACAATAATGACAAATGGTACAGTCATCATTGTTCCTGACACCAAAACTACAACATTGGTCTTTGTCGCTAGACCGACGGGACGGTTTCAAAATAGCGACACATAGATGTCAAAAAATGGTCCCAAATGTTGTAGTGCGTGGTGCACCTTGGGGGACACTTGGCTCCATAGCGGTTGGAAACATTCAAGCCTCTTTGCCTCCATGAAAGGGTCACTCCTAGAATTCACCCAAAATTCTAGAGCTGTTGGCAGAGACAGTTCGATGCCACAAAGATCGGTTTTGAAAATATGCAATGTGTCAACTTTCAACTACGCAATATTGCAAGTTTTTGCATCAACTAAGATTGGGTCAGAAAATGAAAATAGAATTGAATCTCCCAAATTAGAGATAGGTTATTGCAGGCCTCCATGACACAGTCCTGTAGTACTTGACAGATTGTTGATACCCTTTAGGAGCTCCGAGAAATAGACTCATGAATATTGGTAATTTTGTTGCCTCGTGCACCTTGAGGGACACTTGGCTCCATAGCGGTTAGCAATGTTTGAGCCTCTTCACCTCTCTAACAGGGTTGTTCCTAGAATTCACCTGGAATTCCAGAGATGTTGGCAGAGATGGTTTGATTCCACGATGAGCGGTTTTCAAGATATGCAATGTGTCAACTTTCAACTACGCAACATTACAAGTTTTTGCATCAACCGAGATTGGGTCGAATAATGAAAATAGAAGAAAATCTCCCAAATCTGAGATAGGTTATTGCAGAAATCTACAACATGGTCCTGTATCACTTGATGGATTTTCAATACCCCTTGGGAGCTCTGATAAATAGACTCCTGAATATCGGCAATTTTGTTGCCTGGTGCACCTTGAGGGACACTTGGCTCCATAGTGGTCAACAACATTTGAGCCTCTTTGCCTCCATGACAGGTTCATTCCTAGAATTCACCCCACATTCTGGAGTTTTTGGTGGAGATGGTTTGATGCCACGATGAGTTTTTTTCAAGATATGCAATGTATCAGCTTTCAACTGCGCAACATTGCAAGTTTTTGCATCATCTGAGATTAGGTCAGAAAATGAAAAAGGAAGTGAATCTATGAAATCTGAGATAGGTTATTGCAGACCTCCATGACACAGTCCTTTAGAACTTGACAGATTATCAATACCCCTCGGGAGCTCTGAGAAATGGACTCCTGAAGATCGATAATTTTTTTACCTGGTGCACCTTGAGGGACACTTGGCTCCATAGCGGTCAGAAATGTTCGAGCCTCTTCACCTCCATGATAGGGTCATTCCTAGAATTCACCTGACATTCAAAAGCTTTTGGAAGAGATGGTTTGATTCCATGACAAGTGTTTTTCAAGATATGCAATGTGTTAACTTTCAATTGCACAACATTGCAAGTTTTTGCATCAACTAAGATTGGGTCAGAAAATGAAAAAAGGAAGAAAATCACCAAAATATAAGATAGATTATTATAGGCCTCCATAACACGGTCCTGTAGCATTTAACATTTCATCGATACCCCTTGGGAGATCTGATAAATAGACTCTTGAATATCGGTAATTTTGTTGTCTGGTGCACCTTGAGAGACACCCTGCTCCATAGCGGTCGACAAAATTTGAGCCTCTTTTCTTCCATGAAAGGGTCATTCCTAGCATTCACCTAGCATTATGGAGCTTTTGTTGGAGATGGTTTGATGTCACAATGAGCGGTTTTCAAGATATGCAATGTGTCAGCTTTCAAGTGCGCAACATTGCAATTTTTTGCATCAACCAAGATTCGGTCAGAAAATAAAAATAGAAGTGAATCTCCAAAAATAGAGATAGGTTATCATAGGCCTCTATGACATGGTCTTGTATCACTTGATGGCTCATCGATACCCCATGCGAGCTCTGATAAATAGACTCCTGAAGATCGATAATTGTGTTTCTTGGTGCACCTTGAGGGACACTTGGCTCCATAGAGGTCGGCAATGTTCGAGCCTCTTTTCCTCCATGAAAAGGTCATTCCTAGCATTCACTCGGCATTTTGGAGCCATTGGAGGAGATGGTTCAATGCTACAACAAGCGGTTTTCAAGATTTTAAATTATTTAAATGTGCAGTTTGATAGTTTAAATAATTTTTTTGTAAATACATATATACAAAGAATATGCTAGCATGAAACATGACAATAAGCTTAACATATATTTATAGAATTCATAGGGTAAACATACTTTTTTTTAATTAATGATGAAAAATATGTTTACAAATTAGCTCATTAGGAGCACCAGGAGGAAAGAGCTAAGAAGAGAAAACCTCTAGTATTACCCCAAAAAATAGAAGAGAAATTTTTTTATTAAATCTTACAAACTTCCCATTATACATACAGGGTAATGCATGAGAAATTTACAGTCCACCCAATGTGGATTCAAGGGAATTAATTCCTTGAAAAATATACATGTTATATGCACATGCATTCAACTAGATTTGGCATTACAACATTTTGGATTCACTTTTAGTCCAATGAACCAGTCGGATCTTCCCTAACCTTTATTATCTCAAGTATTGCCTCATGGTCTGACTCGTGAACCTCCCAAAGAGTTTTATTTAGTGGTTTTCCTCCATATTTGGTAAAATGGACATTTGATACAATCACAAGGTTGGAATAATGAAGAATCTTCCAGTGTGTCTCTCAATCCTCAAACACCCAAAACCTAGGGTTCTTCATACAATATTATCTAAGTCATGTACCAGTTACAACCACTACTCCTGTAGGGTATTCTAATCCTTCATCATCTGTAACTGAGTGATCCAATTTCTTTTTTTCCTCAACACAATGACACAAATAATAATCTTTCCCTTTGTCATTGTCTTCACGTGTAATAATAGCAAAAACATGGTCTACAATGATAGAAGCATAACGAGGAGATTAATTTAACAGATACTTTCGATAAAGTACTAAATTTGAGACCATTTGTGAGTTGAAAATTTACCTGGTTGCACTAGATTAGAAAAATGGTCAAAGTCAATGGATGATTCCATTTGTTTCAGTTGCAATGTTGTTGGGCAACGATAGGAGTCAAGTGGGCTCAAAATTCGTGTAGACCATTTGTCGACCCATCCCTTTGACTCACACCCATCCCAATCTTCATCTGCGCATGATGAACAAAAGCATGCCATATGTCGTGTGTGGATGATACATGAACTTGCATTAGAGGTTATAAAAGAGTGTAGCTCACTTGATCCTATTAATTTACAACAATCCTTGAATGGTGCAATGTTAGTTTCATCCATCAACAAAAAAAAAAATGAACCGTAGACTCACCTTCATTACCTGGACCCATTGTAGCATTACACCACTGGACGATACATCTCACATCTGACAATGTTGCTTGTTCTTTGTACTTTAATTCTTCGTGTGTTAAGGCCCTTTTTATACATGCACCTGGACCATCATTCTCTCCCTTTCCATGACCGGCCTCTATAAAATTCCACATATATTAAATACCATTCTTCATATGCATCCTGCTCAACCAATATAACATCTAAGAATTCTTGAATTGAAATACACAATTGTCTGACCATATGATGTGTTGACGATATGATATGCTCCTATTACTCAAATCACCATAAAATAGATGAAAGCAACCGTGTACAAACTTTGTAGAATTTGAACGATCATCGATGATGTAAAATGATACTCCCTCAATATCTTCATGTTCTCCTCTATAATGTCAGATGAATGAATAAATTCTATCTGAACAAATATAGCAACTTGTTGGGAGCTATAATACTTTTCTTGCACCTCATTTTGTGGTTGTAGAGTGTAGTTCTCTACAAATTTGACAACCGAAACAATGGAATCAAGTGGGAATGTGTCCTTGCACAACTTGAATTGCATATCCAACCATCGAGCTCTATGTGTATGCCTTGCATACTCAGACACAATCTTGTCACTAAAAATACTCATGAACTGATATACTGAAATATTTTCAGTTACTAAATCACATCTTTTAGCCTCATTTCTATCTTTTAGAGCATATGCGACTGTCTTATATTTTCCAAAATCCATTTTTCCATTCCCAATTGCATGTGTACTCTCCATATGTTGACAAATTAGAAAATGTTGCAAACCACCACAATCTATGCATGTACCATTCAAGAATGTGAGCTTGTAAAATTGTTGACCATCCGCTCTTTTACATAAAATTGTAGTAACTAATTCCCTTGAAGATGTAGGTGGGTCATTTATATTATAATCCCGCAAAACATTGTTAGAATGCAAATCTACACATATATGCTTATAAACATCAAAATGGTTAGAAAATTCAATATGTACCCTACAACAACAAGTTGTGTGTGTGTGATTTATCTTCACATAAAAAGGTTTAGCCGTTTCAAAATATCTTTGACTAATTTTAAATTGAGGATACGTATGTATAAATTTTGCAAAGAATTACGTCTAAGTTGAATCCAAAAAATGTTTCGGATGTGGAATGCGGATTCGACTACCAATCCTCCTTCTTACAACATCTCGTTGATTGGGAGATACTTGTGTGTTATTCTTCCAAAAGTCTTCAATGACAGATTTTAAAGCTTCAACAATTGATTTATCCTTCCGCGGTATTCTACCAGAAAATGCCCATAACTCATTGTTATTTGGATCTTCCACTCTTTAACGCCTTCCCGCATCTCTCATTAGAGACTTTCTACTTATTTTTAATGTTTTTCTTGTCTTTCTAATGAGTCAATATTTCTTCATTTGAGTGCTTACTATTGTTGATGTAAGTACACATCATGTGACATTACTATCTTTTGTGTGTGATGTAGAACCCACACTCTCATATGCAATCATTAGATTCTTTACAATAGATTTTTCACTTGACTCATCCATTGTTCTTATCCCAAGAATCTTCGTGATGGGCCTAAATTTTATATTTCTCATCATTTGAACAAATAGTTGACATCTTCCTGTCATATTTAAATTCTCAAAAAATAATCTCCAAATACGGATAGCATATCTTTGACAAGTACGCTTGGGAATCTTGTCAGGCATTTGTAGCAAAATGTTAGTATCAATATCAATCAAATATTTTGGCTTTCTGTAAATTATTCTAGGAGTTTTTTTCAACTGTTGAGTGGCCTCAACATTACGAACATCAACAACATTATGTTTCAATTGTGTACCTTCAACCGAAGTTGACGTGCCTTCAAATTGAGATGTGAAAGATGGATCCTCGCCAATTTGAGATGTTAATGGTGTGCCTTCAACATGAAATGATGTTGTTCCTACACCTTCAGATATAGATAATGGTGTGCCTTCAACATGACATGATGTTGTGCCTACACCTTCGGATGTAGATAATGGTGTGCCTTGAACATGATACAATGGTGTACCTTCAAGATGATACAAGGGTGTGTCTCCAACATTGGATGGTGGTGTCTCTTAAACTTGGGAACTCATAGATGATGTGCCCACATCTTCATAATTCAATTGTCTTGTTGCACGCAAGTTTCTCATCCATTGCCTTTTTGTTTCCAATTCCAATTATCTCTTACTTTCTATTGATGTTTCATGTTCCTCATCCAAAGGAAAATCTTCTTCTATGGTATGCATTTTTTTGTGTTCATGAAGTTGTCTCATTCTTTCCCTTTTCTTTTCTTTGTCTCTTTCATATTCTTCTAGTGTTAGAGTCTTTTCTCATTTCCTTGGCATGATGATGATTTCTACATATTAATACATTACAACTTTCAAATTATTATATTAATCTATTACAAGAAGTAAAACTTTATAATATCAATCTAAATTATATTAACTCAAAATATAATAGAAATATTTTACAATATGTTTAATTATTTCTTCAACAAATCCATATCATAGAAATTATAAACAAAAAGACTCTTTAGTCACAATTCACATGTAAAAAATAAAAAACTTACCTCAATGGATCAATTTTGATGAAGAATGATTGACTTTCGTTCTTCAATGTTGACTTCTGAACAAAAATGTGTTGCAAATTGATAGAATATACTTCTTTGTGATTTTCAACACCATGAAAAGCAAATATTTGTCGAGCAGGCTGTAAAAAGAAGACAACAACAGTTAAAAGTGAGCCTCTTTCACGAGTTTCTTACCTTTATTACCATTTTTTATGTTCTTAAATAGGGTGCATGCCCTATAGAGCCTACCCCCTATGTTAGACACACAAAATGAGAGAGAGAGAGAGAGAGAGAGAGAGAGGCAAATTAATGTCCATAATTTTTAATATAATCTAAGAAGCACAAACAAGTACAAAATGAAGAATCCATTACCAATTATAATCATGGGGTCATCAATTTGATTAGTCATGATAACCAAGGTTTCCTTTTGTAGGGATTGAATGAAATACTAAACAATCGCAATGAAACCCATCACAAGAAACCATTTCAGAAGATAACCTTGGAAGGAAGTACGTCTTTCAAAGGTTTGTATGTAGAAGATGATATGAATTTTCATTTACCACGCCATGTTAAAGGATTGGTTGAATTTAGAGTTCCAGGTCACCCTGTCGATTGACGGCTAAAGCTTAAAATTTTTGTGCAAGGACCCCCTATTTTTATTTTGAAAATGTGGATACGTGCATAATATTGAACCAGAATTTGTGGATTCTAAGTACTTCTCAGTTTCTAGTAGAAAATGTGGATACGTGCATAACCTTCCTATTGATAATCATTTTTAGATTTTACCTTTGCCACCAATGACAATTGAAGAGGCATTTCCTAAATATTACAAGTATTGTCAGATTTTACCTTTGCAACACACGTATCTATTCTTCCGGGATAGAGCATATACAATCCCTTGGAAATTCTTTCCAGGTAGAAACGATAGGATACCACCTTTCTGTTTGAAGCCTATTTATCCAAAGGGGATAAATGTCCTTTCTCTATTCTCTGGAATTGGGGGTGCAGAAGTTGATTTGCATCGTTTAGGTATTCTACTCAATGATGGTGTATCTGCAGAAATTTGCAAACAAAATAGGCTTATTCTCAGAAGTTGGTGGGAAAAATTATATCAAAAGGGTAAACTAATTGAGGTGGGGGATGTGAAGGATCTAACAGTAAAAAGACTTGATGAAATAATTAACTCAATTGGAGGTTTTGATCTCATAATAGGTGGAAGCCCCTATAATAATATGTTAGGCAGCAATATGTCCACTAGGCATGGACTGGATGGAAATCAATCTTCTATTTTCTATGAATTCCCAAGGATTTTGAATTATGTATGGGGTGTACATTGCATTCAAGCCTAACTTGACACAATATTATTGGTATGCACGATATGATTATTACATGTAGATTCTTTTTGAAGCGACCTTTCTTACTACCCTAGGTCTCATGACATGTTTATCCAATTTGCTCTTTTTAGTTTCTCCAACTCAGAGCTGGAGAGCTAAGCAGGATTGCAACATGAATTCATGGCAAACAATGGAAAACTGTCAAGGAATTCTTAGAGAGAGAGAGAGGTATGCAATAGTGTTTGAATACTTGTTTCCCTTCTAGTATTTGACATTATCTTGTTTCACTTCTAGTATTTGGCATTATTTGTAACAATCTTTGAATACTTGTTTGACCTCTAGTGTTTGACATTATATATTAATCCAGTGGATGTCACATGTGCAAATCTCATTGCTAGACCTTGTTACAATTTGTGTACGTGTGTATCAGGATAACTTATTTTTGGTATGCACGATATGATTATTGCATGTAGATTCTCTGTGAAGTGATATTTCTTACTACCCTGGGTCTCATGACATGTTTGTCCAATTTTCTCTTTTTAGTTTCTCTAACTCAGATCTGGAGAGCTAAGCAGGATTTCAACCTGAAGTCGTGGAAAACAATAGAAAATAGCCAAGGAATTCTCTCTCTCTCTCTCTCTCTCTCTCTCTCTCTCTCTCTCTCTCCTTTTTTCATTTTGTGTCTAATATAGGGCGTATGCCCTATAGTGTGTATGTCATATGGGGTGTATGCCCTATAGTGAGTATAGGGCGTATGCCCTATAGGCCATACATATTATAGGGCGTATGCCCTTTTAATGACATTGATGTTTACCAAGCCTAAGGCTTGGATTTTCCATGGAGTTCCAACCCGAAGGCCTGGAGGATTCAAATAGGTCTGAGACGTGTTTTCCAGCAAAGATAGAAAAAAATAACATTTTTTCTTGTGTGCTCCCTGTCAGGTTTGCACGTGGTTCAATAACGATAAAATCAGACAACATGATATTATATATCTCTCTGATAGCTATCTAATGATGTAATTTATTTTGAATTCTCATTATGTTCAGCTTTTCATTTTTAATTTCTTTTCTAAGTATGTCTGATTTTTGTCAAAAACCAACATGTATTCATTTGGGCTTAGATTTTGGTTTGTTCATCAAATTTTGGAAAACATTACATTTTCAGAAACTATACTCCATTCTACACACTTTAAAAAAAAATTATTTTTGATTTTCAATTAGTTTTCAATGATTTCTAGGGGGCACCCCGAAATTTAACATTTTCAAGATGTGTCCACTTCGGAAAATGGCAAAAAATCACACTTTCATCAAAAAATTAGTAAAAAAATCTAGGATAAACTAGGTGGTGTTAGCTAATTTCTCACTGGAGCAATTAATTTTTTTTTAAAAAAAAGTTAACATTTTAGGTGGAGCACACCAGACGCTATGTTATGTTTTTTCACAAAAAGTAGGATGACTTTTTGTGCTCCCCCTTTTTGAGGGCCTTAATCTCCATCATTTCTAAAATAAATTAGTAGTTTAGGAACTAGATTTGGAGTAGAACAATTATTGTTTTCGTCACATTTTAAAATTTTGAGTGTAACTATCCTCAATTTCTCGTTGAAGTTCAGAGTTTGTTGATTTCAGAAAAAAGGTGTCATCTTATACCCCCTTTTTGGTCCCCCATCTTTGTGCACTTACCCAATAAGCGGAGATAATGGGCTAGGCTTAAACACCACACACTAAGCATTGACTTGTGGGCCCATCTCTAATTGCCCTTCCATATCAAAAGAGCCCATAACTAACTTTTGAAAAAGTAAAAACAATAAATAGTCTCTATAAATATACTTAATCATTACTTCTATTATTTTATTTCATGCATTATTTCCTTTTTCAAGATATCTATAATGAATTTGAACATAAAATATTTTAATATTAAAAACATCTTAAATAATTAAATGAAAGCATTTAATTAGAAATTTGTTGAAATTATGTTGTTATAGATATTATCAATTATTTTGTTATTTTAATAGTGATATCTGAATGTTAGAATATATAAATTCAATATTTATTGTTTTGGATGACTTTAATTTGGAATTATGCCTAGATAAATAAGAATTTAATGAAATTTAAAGTCTCTAAAACAATAAATAGAGAATTTATTAATTCCAATATTGATATATGATATAAAAATAAATAAAAAATTTATCTAACAAAAATATAAATTCTATTAAATTTGAAATCTTAATAGCTATTTCGTTATAGCAATGTTGAATAATAATTGAGGATATAAGAAGACTTTTAATGTTTTGACATTTATTATATTAAATGAATGCTTTTAAGATTATGTAGTATATCATATTTTAGGATTCATATTAGTTTACTAAAAATTTTCTTGATTAAATTGATTGTTGATTTAAATGTTAATTTTAAAATGAAAAAATAGAAAATAAAATTATTTCTTAAATTTTTATAATATTATTGATATATTTTGATATAATCTATTATAATTTGTCAAATATTCAAAAAATATCTTTTAAATTAAAGTAAATTTTATATTTAAACTAACTCATTAAATATTTTTAAAAATAAAATATAAACCTCATCTTGCAAAAATAAATCACAAACCCTCATTTATTATCTTGAAAGAAAATAAAATTATTTACTAAATTTAAATATTACTTTACATATTGATTATTGTATTAATAGAATCAATGAAGAAATGAAAAAATAGAAGTAATAAATAATTAGAAAATAAATTAAACATATAATTTATGAGTGAATGGAAGAAACATCTTTCATCTTTGTGGCTTAGACATGTTCAGCCCAAAAAACTTTATTTCATGTGGCTCTTCTTTCTACAAAAACTATCCGTTAAGAAACCCAATGATGATATTAATATTTTTTCTTGCCATAAAGATCTACTATATTTCATATATTCTTTTATTGTTTTTTGCTAAGAGGTCTGGGGTATATTTGGTTTGGTGTTGCATCATCATTACAGTATCATCCATATCATATCTAGTTCATTTTTGGGTTGTAATAAGGGCTGCAACAATTGTTGGTTTAAAATTTACGTTGAGATATTATGGGTGATTTGGAATTTATGCAATGAAGACGTCTTTCAAAATAAAGAAAGGTACCTTACTGAGTCTCTTCAAAGGCTCATATACTATGATATTACCATGCATGTGAAAATGATATTCAAGATTGATGAAAAGAAGTTTGTGGACCTCTTGAATGATGGGACTACCTTCATGTTGAATAAAGAGGTTTCTTATGGCTATACTATTAAAAAGAACCAATTAAAAACCACTTCTTTTGATCAGGCTCTCAACCAGATGAAAAAATAGTGACAGGATATTTTGGTGGGACTATAAAGCAACAATGTTGGACCATTAGCTATTGTACCTCCACTAGTTGCTTCAACTCCTCCACGTATTTCTATTGTACCATTCATTATTGTTCCTCCATAGAGACCCAAGGTACCGATACCAGTTCATCCATACAACATTCATATTCAGAATGATAAAATCTTGAAATGGATAGAGGGAGACAAAGGGCTGACTACTTAGGTGGATCTTAGAAATAATGAAGTCTGATATGGATTAACAACAATCTATCTTTTTGATTCATATGAGATTTATTGTAATTTGTTTTTGTTTGGTGATTATCGTAAATTGTATCTTATGATACCTTTTTTTGTATTTTGGTGGTGAATTAAACTCTCGGGTGATAAAAACCCTATGATGTAAATGTTGCTTACTATTATACTCAATAGAAGAAAATAACATAGAATTTACCCATGTAAATATATTAGTATAAAAAATCTAAACATATAATTTAGCACATGAAAATACATTTGCATTATTTTTACATTTTTAAAAGTTTGTTAATTTTGTATAAAATAAATGAAGTACATTCACATCTATTTTTTTCCATAAATACGTCTATCAGAGGTACATGATACTGGCTGAAGTATTAACAAAAACATCTCACCAAACAGAATGACAATGAGAGATGGGCCCTAAAGGATAACACACATTAAGTCAATTCTTAGTGTGCCATGTTCAAGCCACACTGAGAAATAAAAAGACAGACCCAACCCCAACCCAACAGAAATCCAGTAGACAACCAACACAAAATAACTTACATGTGAGAATAAAATAGAGCTAACCCAGATTTTTAAGAGTCTCAGTGACCTCCTTTTCCATCTTTTCCATCCTCTAACCAGTCTCTTTCAGATCAATAATGTCCTAGGGCACATAAGAGAATTTATTTTTGGTGTTGGCTCTCCTCTTCTTGCTTGGACCAAGAGCTTCCTCACAGTCGATATCCTTATCCTGTTTAGGATCCACAACGGTCCTATCTTGATGAATATTCTCAAGGTGCTCCACCAAAGTCTTCATATTATTAGCAGAGGACTTGACCACCTTATAACTTTGTTCCATAATCTTATGCAGGGTGGAATCACACCTATCAATCCTCTGGTTCATGTACTCAATTTACCTTTTTCAAATATTTCCCTAGTCTTTTCAATAGCCGCCACATTCTTGGATAAATAATTAGTGAACACCTACTTCTCTTTATTCATCCAAAGCGTACAAGTATTGGGCTTTGGGGGAAGATTCTTAACATCACTAGGAATAATTGAAGTACCATGATCAATAACCTTCTTATCTTGCATAATTCAAACCTTAGCAGAAAGGGCATGATACTTTAGGCAAAGATTTTTTATTTCATGGAAAACCGACCTTATTAACCTAAAATAAATTCACTGAGTTTTTCTTTGTCATCTCCAAAAAACCAAAATTTATCTCTATCTTGGGATCAAAGTCTTGGGAGTAAAACTCCTTAGAGGTGACAGGGGAAATGACATATTTATCATTCAGGGAGCCATTATGTTCCTTAGAGCTGCCATAATCCACAAGAATTGGAACTTTATCCTACCCAATCTCAATCTCTTTTGAATTATTTCCCCCAGTAGTCGGGAACCCTTTTTCCTTTCTAGTGCCAAAATCATAGTCTTTGCTAGAACGATAAAAGCGACAACCTTAAAAATTCCCTTCCATTTTTGAATAATCACTAGGCCCTTTCTTTTTTCTACCAATCAGAACATTTTTGGCAAGGAGGAGGGAACCAACATTCTTCTCCACATAGTGTTTACCTTTATCTAGCATAGTAGACCCCTTCCTAGGGGTAAATTTAGGTTTTTTTCACTGGTGGGGAAGGGGCATCAACTTCATCCTCCTCTGTCACCCAACCCTTGTTAATAGAATCACCCTTCTCCACAAAACATTTCCTTTTTTCAAGTACAACAAGCCCCTTTGTAGGGTTAAATGCTATGTTTCATGTATACGACTATGTGAATATGTTGATACCAAGTGCAACGACCTAGAAACAGGTTAAGGTATCAAGGGATGATCATTCCCTTGCACCACCTCACTTCAATTAGCACATAGAGCTAGGGGGTCAAATAGATATTTGTTGGAGAGATATTTTGATTAATGTCAAGTGTTTAAAATGCAAGTAACTTGATTAAATTAACACTAAATGAAAAGAAATACTAATAACTGTGCCAACTGATAAAAATATTTAGACTATTGAAACTGAAAGAGCCAACTATGACAAGAAAGCACTAAACCTTGATAGCCCACTATCTTAGATGCCAGCACAAGTCACAGTCAAAGTACGGAGACATTGACCAAAAGTAAAGAAAACTAATAGAAACTAAGTCAATGAACTGAATGAAACAGTATATGTTAACAGAATAACAAAGACTAATATTATACTATGTATATAATGATAAATAAAGGAGAGAGAGAGAGAGAGAGAGAGAGAGAGAGTGCAACAACAAATTTGATGTTTTATGGCGTTGATGTGTTCAACTTGTACCTTTAGGAAACATGCACATGTGAAAAGAAAAGTGTTGGGGTTGGTTGTTTGGAGACCTACCTCAGTCAGATTCCCACTTTGGTGTTTCCACCACGGAGACTTCACTTAGTAAACCTGGGTTATAGCACGTACATTCCTGGAATACTAAATAATCTCCCTATTTTGAAAAAATATTTCCCTATACTCCTTTCTTATCACCCCCTCCCAATACACAACCCGAATTAAAAACCCCCAATTTTTTACTAGATTATGTATCAATTTTTTCTCTATCTTTTTTCATACCCCTTTATATTTATATGTTATCTTATGGTAAAACGTTGGCTAGTTTTTTTAAAAAAATCTAGACCAAGTGAAAGGGGTGCTAGGAATGCTAAATTAAAGAGTGATCAGAGGTCATCAATCAAACTTTCAAAGAGATTAACTTTGATGAGATAAACATTACTCCTGCAGAGGCCAAAGAAATATGTTGAAAAGAAAAATGTTAGTTACTCCCACATTGACATTAAAAAATATTTTTTTACTTGAACACGGTAGAAAGAAGATCCCATGATGGTGGCAAATTTTAATTCTAAGGAAGGGGTGAGTGGAATATGGTATAACCCTCAAACTAAATTTCTTGCTACGTGGGCCAATTTCAAGAGAAGAGTTCAATTCCGAGGAATGGGTGAGTCCCATACAAATCATGTGAAACACCTATGGCTCGTAATAATCATATTTTTTTTAGAGAAACACATATATTGTGTAATATATTAAATAAATAAAAACAATACAATCAAGAAGACATGAAGAGAACGTCATAATGGAGGAGGAAAGACAACAAGGATATGTTAGGAACCTATTTTTTTGTAAATTTAGTGAGTCCTGAAGCAGAGATGATTATTCCAGAATTACTTCCAAATGGTCATCACAAAGCCTTTGTATTTGATCAACTAGGAAAGACTTCAATAAAAAGGTTGAATCTACTGAAGTGTTCTTTGTTATCACCAAAAATTTCCAATTCAAAAATGCAAATTTTATAAACTATTCCCTTATCATTATTTACATATCTTGTGTTGGTGTGTCTAATCGATGTCTAAGATAAATCTAAGGGTTAGCCTTTTCCTATGGTAAATCATCTCATATTGGTGACCAACTGCTTTAAAATTCCTTAGTAACTAAAGAAAAATTCCTTAATCGATAATTGATAGGGGTCAACATATGGTATTGTATAATAGGCACACGACTCCCAACCAATGGACATCAGAGTATGAATTTGATTATACACATTTTAGGCTCAAATATGGTATAAGAACAATGTACAAATCAATCTGGGAATACAAACTAAGAAAGTAAAGAAATAAAATAATTATTAATCAATTGGTTGTTGCTGGAAAACATAAGAGATTACATATAGACCTATGTCTAATCTAGGCTACGAAGTCAAAATACTAGGCAACAAATAGATTCTCACAAGAGAGTACGACAATAAATAAAAGGATTCAAAACAATGTTAATACCTGGCATTAACAAATCCTTCCTATGTTAACATGAAATACTTCTTACAAGAATCTGCATCACATATTCAAATCATTGTTATCCATTCAAAGCATTTTAACCCTATCCTTGAAAAAGAGTCATTGAATAAATAACACATTCTACAATTAAGATTTGTGAAGATGAATATAGAAAGCCCTTATTTAATTGGATTCATATGATTCTAAATACACTCCATGGAGGAAATCCCATGAGTATTACAACATTAATGCACAAAATGTAACATGCCTACTTATGAAATCAAATGCAAGTAGCCTTGTAGTTCTCTCTGCACACTACATGACCTAAGACTCTCTAATTACACCATTTTCCTGCCAAATTTACTAGCCTTTGTTGATCGGCCTTGAAATATATTTTATAATGCAAGAGATGCTACAAGATACAAGCTAACAACATACATAAAATATGCAAAACCACCACAAATCAGTTGTAGAAGATTCCATCTTGGCGTCATCTCTTGATATTTTACTTGGATCACCTTCTCAACTCTCCCACTCACAAAGAATCAGAGAGAAACTTGTGGAGATTGGAATAATTTGTAAGAACCTGAAAAATCCTACCCTTGCACTTGAGGATTTCAATACCTTCATGTGCGTCAAAGAAATTTTCAATACCTCCATACCGTAAGTTGAAGCATTTATGGGCATATCGTGATAACCCTTGAAGACATTCTGAAGCACCATCTTTAGCAATCTTTTTTTCTCACACCAGATTGTAAAAACTCTTTCCAAAAAATCCATCATGAGCCCTTGTTTGGCACAAGAACACACTTCTTCTGAATGTGAACAATCAACCCAGGGTGCATATTTATCTCTTCTCTATGAAAATAAACAACACTTAACAATCAACTTGAAAACATGGCAGAAACATGTTGGCCATGCTTATCAATTCTGTCTTGTCTTTATGGCTCTGGAAGTGCCTAGACCTACTAATTATTGGTTACAATAAATACATTTGGCCACTCAAAATATTTTAATAGGAAACATGATTATCCTACTATTGGAACTGATAATCCATCTCATGCAGACTCAATTTTAGCTATCACTTCCTCCTCGGTTCTCTCAGAGTTTACCTTTAACTCAAAATTCAATGTCAAAACACCATGACTCGGTATACCTAGTTGTCCCATGCTTGTGTGGTGCCACATGGAAGTATATTAGTAGCTTGATGATACATGGACTGCACTTTTCACTCTACAATAAAACATCCCGCACCTCCACTGACAAACTCAGAATCATAGGTAATACCAATTGGTCAAAAAAGACCCTCTGCACTGCAGACCTGCACCCCTACACTCTATTGTGAATTGGTAGGGAAACCTAATCATAAGCCACTGGGGATGGGAGATGTTTATATAGGAATTAAATAGCCCATGAAAAGACAATTTGTTTAATTTAATTTAATAATTATAATAAAAGTAATAATGTAGTTGTGTTTTGAAACATCTCCATGGGGATGTAGGGTGGAAAAAATACAACACTTTAGAGATTTTCCTATGGCTATTATTATTTTCATACCGTTGGGTGGGCAATTCTATCAGTCATAACATCTTGTATCCTCCAAACCATAACATATTGGGTCGTAACCATCATTATAACACACCCTTTCACAACATTTCACCAATTCTCTGATCCTTGAATAATAAGCAACGAAATAGGGAACTCATCGCTATTTCATTGAGTTCCAAACATTAAATGGAGAAATTTTTCTATTTCGCAGGAGACAAGTACCGTTGAAGAGAAATGGAAAAATTTCACTATTTCTCAAGAGGCAGTTTTTATAGTAGCAAAATAGTGAAATGATTTCTGTTTCGCAAGTGGAGATATCTATTGTGGAAAAATGATTAAAAGATGTTATTCATCGGAGGAAAAATTAAGGTCTGGCGAGATAGAAAAAAGATCCAATCAAGATAATTAAAGAGCTGGCAAATCACATGTGTGGAGATGACTTGCATTGGATGAAAATTGAAGATAAAGATGGCAATTAAGCTCAGCTCAAATTTCAAAGAGACCATAAGGAGATAATTAAATGTACTAAAATCACACCTTATATATGTGATAAATATGAGAATTAATCTATTGAGGCATAAAATGAAGCTAGAGTAGAATCTAGTTGTGTGAAAAGATAAGTGTGTATAGGCTTGAATGACATCAAGAAGTGCTCAGGATTTGCAGTAAGAGCTACCAGTAAGTTAAAAACTTGTTCCTTGAGCTAAATTTATTTGTTACAAAATGCCTAAGAAAAAGGAAACTAGTGAGAGTTTGGTGGTAAAAAATGAACCAGTTAAAAAACACTTGAGAAAAGATTTGTTCGATGCATTACCTTGGTCGGAAGATACATATGCTAAAATAGATTTTCATGATGCATGGGGAGGGTGTAGAGATGCACAAAATCTGCATACTGGTAGAGCTCTGTTTTGGTATTTCTATAATAATAATAATAATAATGAGAAAATTTCACTCTCAAACCCCTGGAACCTTGACTTAGCCAAATGCATAGTCCCAAATGTTTTCATTGATGTAAAATTGATTGTCATGTTAGCCATGCATTAAAAACATGAAACTAGAATGGTTCAGAGCATACATGGGGAATCAATACTTTTTTTCACTAAGTCATGCATAATAGAATGCTTAAACCTGAAAAAACAATCCCTCACTAAAATTGACAAAGAACAATTAAAGGTATATTATGAGAGGGTAGTCAAGACATTTGGAAAAACGAAAGTAACATACTTCAGGAAGAGGGGTGAAAAGAATAGACTCATGCCCATCACAAAGAGTGAGCCATTTTCTACCCAGGGTTTCATGGGATTTTTTTTTTAATCATGGATGCTGTCAAGTTTTGGGAGATGGTGCTAGAATTAGAATGCCAATTGATTTAATGTTTATATCAATGAGAATTCCGAACCAGGAAATTAATTTGGAATATTATATTGTTGCTAAGATTTAATGATGAATTCATAACCAATTGGTAAATTGGAATAAGATAAGGGAGATTAAACTCTATTCTTTATTGTGTCATCTGATCTCTTTCCAGAATTGTAATATTTTTAGAAATAGTTTACAAATAACTACCACATACTAAAAGGGTATTAGATTACATGTTCAATAATGGTGCCATGTATGGGAAAAGGAGAGTAAATATTGTAATTAAAGGATATTTCATGATTCTTTTGTTGTCTGGATATTCAAATATTTTGGCCATCAGGTGGAGAGGTTAACTCTCAAGATAAGAAAAGTGTTAAGGCCATTGGAATATAATCTAGATAAAGGCTACACATAATTTTGCAAATTAGTTTATCAGAGGAAACCACACTTTCATTAGATTTTATGGATAACAAAAGGTCCCCTACAAATTACCAATATTTTTCCTAGAGAGGATTGTGTTTCTTAAATTCATGTGGCATATGTCACAGTTTGAAAAGGAGTCTATGGACAAAAGGAGGAAGGAGACATTTTTACCCCATGTGTCAAAATTTTTAGGTTTGGTGGTTGGCTTAGAAACTATTGAGCAATTACAAAAAATTTTGAAGGAAAACTATCGCTTCGAGGATGGCAAAGAAAGATTGTACGATCCTGAGGGTCATATTCATTCCCCTATCAAACATATATCACATCAAACAAACATGGAGGAGGATATAACTAGAAAATGCCTCACAAATGAAGATATATTACAAAGATTGAAAAAATGTATTATTTTAATAAAAATTAAAGAGGAAACAAAACATAAAGGTCAGCCCTATTTTTTAAATGAGATGACCAATGAGGTGATGAGGATGGAAGCATGTATCCTCAATTTTGAGAAAATATATGGGAAATATGTCATGAATACAACATAGGAAGTAAATCCCACACCATAAGATGTGAGACCTCCGCCACAGCCATATAGGAGGCTAATCATTCAAGATTCCTCTGATTCAGAAACCACTCCTTATCCCCACCACAAAAGAAGAAAAAGGAAGAAGAATTGGTGACCATTGAAGATTCATATTAAATTGGTAACACTAAGGAGGTGGCAAGTATGCTTAATGCATTGAGGAATGATGAGGAATTTAAAAATCCTCAATCCCCCTTATAGTATCATGAATAAGTTCATGGTTACACAAGTTATCTTCATGAGAGAGAGAATCTCATTGATCTCAATGATGAGAGAAAATCCATGACTTTAAGATTCCTTGACGATGAAAAATTGATTGAATCCTAGGAGTTTAAGGATTTTTGGATTCAAATGAAGATGAAGGAATTTGAAGAGAGAAAACAGGTAAACCTCATGGGTGTTGAGGGGGGAAGATGTGAGGAAGTTATTAATGAAACTTTGAAGGAGCTGAAATTGAATGATATAAATATCACCCTAGAAGAAGCCAAAGAAATGGTTCTGAAAAGTAATATGTTAATTATTCTTGGTTGTCTCTAAAAAAATTATTCTACTTAATCAAGTGTGAAATAAAGATGATGTATTATTTGTTGCATAATTTGATACTGATGAGAAGATAAGTGGATCAAGATATAATCTAAAAATTGAGGTGTTGGTCACATGGGTTAGTTTTAAGGGACCTAATAAGCCAAAAATGTTCGACATGGTGAAAGGAAGGATAGCTCAGCCATAATAAAAACCATGGATAATAATCCTCCCTTGGAAGTAGGCATTGAGCTCATGCACTAGGCAATGTTTGCAAAAGATCAAATCAAGCATATGTAGTAGCAGATTGACCAAAGTGTGGAACGGGAAATTGAATTGAATAAACAAGTAAATGAATTGTATGTTTAAAATGATTCCTTGAAAAGGAAAATAAAGGACTTAAGTGATAATCATAAGAAAGCTATGGTGTTACAAAAGAATTCTCCATCCAACCCTATGTGTATGCACCCTAAAATAGTCGCCTAGACTATGGGCCCCATTTATCAATTTATCAAATTCTTGAATCAATGCTTTGCAACATTTTAATTCAAAGAAATTTCCTTGATCAAATCATAATTAATTCAATTATTTCAATATTTCCTAAGGTTTGATCATTTCATCAATAATTTTATTTAATTAAAAGAAAACATCCCTTTTAATTAAATGAAATTATCTTATTTAGTTAAAATAAATCTTTTAATTAAATGATCTTATCTTATTTAATTAAAATCTCTCTTTTAATTAAATAATATTATCTTATTTAATTAAAATCTCTATTTTAATTAAATAAAATAATCTTATTTAATTGA
>MU228047.1:389103-407640 GCA_018584345.1 Thuja plicata | reverse complement strand
ATAAAATAATCTTATTTAATTGAAAGAAAATCCTTCTTTAATTAAATAAATAAAATCCCCACTTAAAGCTCTCTTTTTGATGAAAAAGGAAATAAATCAAATAAATAAATAAATAAAACTCCTTTTTTCTCCACACATATTCCTAAGTGGTGGGCTTTTTCCTCTTACTTGCCTTTTTAGGGATTTATCCCACATTGCTCTTAAGGATGCATTTTCTCTCCACACTTTCCTTTATAAGGAGCCCTCTCCTCATTTTAGAAATCAGAAGGGATCAAATGAGAGATATAGAATTTTTATGTATTGTTATGCTGCAGGTTTAGAGAGCAATTTTGGAGGACAATTTGAGCACTTTGACTTGGATATTGCAACTTCTCTCTTCTTGTCTTCTTCTTCTTGCATCCATGACTATTCATGTAGATTAGATTCATATTAGATTAAATTTATTTTTTCTTACATAGATTAAGCTTGCATATTTCCTTTCATAGATTAATCTTGCATTTGTATTTCCTTTCATAGAATAATCATGCATTGTTATCATATAGATTAATTTCCTTTCTTGCATTGTTATCATATAGAATAGCTTTCATTTTCATGCATACTTGATTATCATGGAGACTAGCATTCTTGTTTTTCCTCTTTGAATCTCTCATTTTATGGTGTACTTGCAGGGGCACAAACTAGGTCAATCTGAGAGCCTCCATTACAAACTCTTGCACTCCATGAATAGAGAGCTATGAGTCGCCATTCGAGACCTCATTCTTGAGAAATTTTGAATATAATGACTCATAGAAATGTGACACATTTTTAGCACACACTATGAATGTTGACAAAGATGATGAAAATTGGAAGGAAGTCAAGGGGAAATATGAAGAAAAAATTAAAAGTTAAAAAGTTGCAAATGAGGGACTATTGTAAGAAATTCCTACACATGTATTCAATGCAATGTAGAAAATTTTACTTCATAGGGTGGATTTTTCCATTATGCAAAGTCATTCAAAGGGATCCAGATGCATCTCCAGGAATAGGAGAAACTGAGAAAATGATCAACATGATTTTGGAGGAACCCAAATATGTTATATGAGAAGAAAATAAGATACAAGAGAAGATTCTATGTTTTCCTTACAATAAAGCATTGGTCTATTCATGAGCTCAATGATAAAGAAGGATGCATGAAGACATTTGAAGAATGTAAAATTGAGTACAAGGATGTCATTCCTCAAATTATGTCTCATCTGAAGGAAGAAAAAAGTTTTGATGTAAAAAAATTCAACATATTTGAAGATAGAATTGTGGTATTGGAGTCTAGATTGTCTAAGTTTATATTGAAGTCACGGGAAATTGTAAATAGAAAAAGGAGGGATGACTTGAGTCACATGCCTTCCATCCTCGATTATCAGTGGCCTACACATTTCTAGATTGCACAATGGGTGGATGAGTATCTTGAACCTACAAAGGAAAATACTCAAATAGAAGAAGAGGCACATGAGGAAGCTCCTGAAGATGCTCGAGGGATATAATCTCTTTTTATACCATGTGGGCTCATTGTTCATTTTTTTATGTTTTATTTTTTTTCAAGTGTTGAAGATTAGAGCTTAAAAAGAATGAGATTTTTCATTTTCTTGAAGCGGCTCTCTTTGTGAATTTTGTGTATTCATGAACTTAGATAAATTTCCATTTATAGGGGTTAATAGTGTCCTATAGTAAAAATTTTCATCATTTTGTTGTCAAGATGACCTCAGAGAACTATTTATCTTGGAAAGAAGGGATAAAGAATCACTGCCTTAACCAAGATCTATTTCCCTATCTCCTTGGGCATGTTCTTCAACCAAGAAACTATGAACAAGAAAATGCATAGTTGAATAGTAATTACATGGTCTATGGACTAATATGTCTTACTATTTCTTAGGATATCTTACATCATATAGAGAACAATGAGTACCCCTTCATTGTTTGGACCATCATCCAATAATTATATGGAGACATTGGACCTTTAGCTGAAAGTGATGTTTCCTTGGAAGACCAAGTTCTTAGGGATGATATTGAGATTTATATTTCCCCATCTTGTTTGAACACGTCCATTTGGGATATCAGTTTGTTGATACCTAATCTATTGTTTCTTCTTCAAAGTTTAAAGTTATTTCATCAAAAGCTTCTAATGATTCTTTTCAACAAGACATACATTCACTTTCTGATATGGCTTTTTGGGAAGAATTATTGATAGGTGTTTTAGACTTATTGCTGGAATCTTATATTGCATATTTGGAGGAAAATTATGATTTTATGCATCTTCTCTTTGATGAGGGTGATTCTTGTTCAATTTTTGAGAGGGAAATTTGTTATCCTCTTTTTCATTCTCTACATTATCATTCCTCATAAATCGACATGAGTTTGGATACATTAACATAATATTTTGAGAAGATCTATTTGCCTTATAAGGAGATACATGGGTCTTTTTTATTGCATCTACATTAGTTTCTAAAAGATTCTAGAATGTCATATTCGGTAGTGCCTGATTTGATTATGATAACTTTCAAGATCTATACAGAGACTACTGAGTAGAGTTCAGTGACATTATTTATTTTGATTTTTCTTCCCACATATTCCTTTTAGGATTGGGGAGACTTCATTCATACATCTTTTGTTTTATTTATTCCCAAGGGGAGGAATGATATTCGATGATCATGAAGCATCTTTGACATCCATTTTTGAGAATCTTCCATTGACTACAAATTATGTAGGGATATAATGTCTAATGCCCCGCCAAGAAACCCTTGGAAACAATGATTAAATATGCACAAAAAAAAAATTTATATAAGAGAATACATAATGTATCAAGCGCATTAGATAACTGTAACATAAGCATGATACTACTTGCTAGAGATGACGTGGTGATCACAACATGATCGTACGCAAGTGAAAGACTTAACAAATCTGCCAAATGTTTCCAAGAAACCTATACTCGAGTGGGAAAAAATAAGCACATTCACCCCATCTCTTAAGATCTTGGAACACTTCAACAAACTCTATGGATCATTGACCATACCATCGTCAATGGTCACCCATCAAGAGAACCACAACACCCTCATGGCAATACAAGGCAAGAAGCTGACATTGAGCAGAAAGGGAAAAATTCACCAACGAATATGAATCCAATATGTTATGATTGGGATGGTCTCTACTCGAAAGAGGGTATCTAGAACTATAATTAAGTTTTCCAAAAAATGTACAGAATAATCCACTGTCCAGAAAAAGACAGAATCCGACAGGAAATGATCTTTCCCCAAAAAATGTCATATAACTACCAAAAACAACATCATAAATATCAAAAATGACATTTTCTCCTATAAACAACATTATAAATACCAGAAAAGACATTTTAAAAGACTGGAAATGACACTTTAAGGACTGAAAATGACCTTTTAGTCAAAGAAGACAACATGACCTTTCAGAGGCCATAACTTTTGCATAAGGCGTCTGATTGAATCCATTCAAAATGTGTCGGAAAGGTCTTGAAGAGATATAAGACAATAGGGACCTAAAATATCATAGGAAATATACATTTTTAATGCCATCCACTTGCATAAAGTGAAATCCAAATGCAGGTGACCGTTGTTTCCAAAACTTGCAACGAATGGTTTCCTCAGTCCAAAGACTAGATAGGCTTGCAAAAACCAACATACGGCATGAAATACAAGCTAGATCCACACCAAGGAGTACTAGATACACAAATGTTAAGGCTATGGACACTCAATTTCATCAATGAACATCATAAGTAAAGCATGAACATGATATGCTAAAACTAGAACACCAAGTATAAACATGAAATATGTAAATGTCAAGAAGGGATAGAAAAGAGCACATCATGCTCAGAATCTCCATCACTAAAATGCATCCACCATCTTTAAACCAGTCCCCAACAGTGATAAATTACAATGCCACCCTACCATGTGGAACCCTTAGGCCCACCCCACCATGCTAGTGGAGATAGTAATCCCGACCACAATCAAGATAAGCACTCACACCAAAAGAGAAAAACTCACACCAAGCAAATGCATAAAATCAAGGAACGATACAGAGATCTAATGCAAGGATGTGATACAATTAGGTCAATGTAACTACACAAACTAGATAGGGTACAATTTTGAGACTCAATAATAGAGTGTCATCACATGGCTCATATAGGCCTGTGTAGAATGGAGCAATCCTTCTCAAAACAAGGAATTTCTATTAAGCCATATCAACATCTGAAGATGGAAAAGCTATTCTATAACATATCAATCATCAAACGAAGACAAGGTACCATGCCATATCAACATACACATATGGCAAGGAAAGACATACCATACCAACGTTTGCAGATGGAAAGGTAGTCACATTTAGTCTTATTAAGTTTTATTTTTCCATTTAATGTTTAAGGTTATCACTTATTAAAATAACTTAACCAAGGGATACCTTAGGACCACTTTGTGTCCTAACCCACCTTTGTGAGCCACTCCAACCCACTAATCCACACCTACCGGTCAACACAATAATGCATAAAAATAGGAATACAACAATACCAACAATCCTCTGGAAACCCAATCTCCAACATGGAGTCTCACCAGGAGAGGATAACTTAACCAATATAATACCATATATAGAACCATAAGGATATATAGCTAGGAGAGTGTCAAAACTTGGAAAGGAGACTCTCTATCCCCACACTAGGCCAGTCTAAGAAGAGTTGGGGAAACCTACAACCCAAGCTACCCAAAGAATACTTACCAGCAACAACCAAAACAATAAGGGGCATCAAGATCCTCCACATACATTCTAATTAATGAAATCACAAGGGAAAGGTATGGTCTCAAGACCCGCAACCAAGATTACCTCTTAGGTGGACTAAGTCACACCCAACTATCAAGAATCACAATGCTAAGAAGGGAAACAGTCAAGGTCTCAAAATACAGGCATGTGAGAACCAAGACTCTCGTGAAGCATACACACTAAAACCAATGAAATAATTCAAGCTCAACCACAACCACACAAAACATGCCTCAATAATAGAAGTTGGCATATATCAAGAGTCTAACTAGAGCACAAATGGAGGTAAGCCAAAAGGTCAACCACTCATTCTCAACAATTTACATGAAGATAATGCAATTTCTAATCCCAAAAATATTGTAAACATCTACCAGTCACTTTTCCCAATGCATATATTAACATCCATACAGAAGAGGATTTTCAATACAATGTATCTTTTAAATCACATAATGATAACATGCAAAAATTTCATTTTACAATTCATACTTCCTTTTATAAGAAAATAAGGTTTTCTCATAATTCAACTAAAAGACATTCTAACTATCATCTTTAATTTTTTATCCCTTGCACATACTATCAAAGGTCCGCATCGAACATGATAGAGTCACAAAACACAAGGCTGGGCAGCAATACCAAACATTCAGAGTAGTCGCCAATAAATTGAAAAGGAAAAACCCAGATGGAGGAATCATCAATTCCAATAATGAGTCCCAAAAATGCACCAACTTCAACAATAAATCAAATTTGACAAATGTCATAATTACATAGATCAATAAATTTGATGACTAATCCAAAAACAAGAATACCGAAAAAAAGTCAATGTTCACCCACACAACACGTGGAATAATCCACCAAGAAACAAAATGAATCACTAGGCAAGAAGCACATTCATGAAACATTGTGACCAAAACCAGTCACATAAAAGGGAGTAACTGCCAAACTATATTGAGAAACTCAACATCTCAGCATCTTTAGAGAACATAACCACACACACTAAATAGTGGATCATCTAAGGTCTTGTTCATATGCATCACTATGGTTTTAAAAAATTCATCAATATTATTTCACAATACAATTTCCTTTACTTTCTCATGCAATGCATTAATTTTTTTCATGCAAGGTTCCAATCAACAGGAGGATTTAAGCACATCTTCAAATACATATGGAAAACATGAAGAAGGATCACGAGGAGAACAACACTCATGAGGGTATTCACAACTATGGGTGATAGAAATACGAGGCAAAAATATGACAATTTGATCTTTCACAAGGGTACTCAACATGCCCTCACCAGGGTCAATACTTAATGATGGAACATGGAACGATTGGCCAACAACCACATAGTTTCTTCCCACATCAAGGACATGCATAACTTGCATCAAGAGGCACCATAGCTAGCTGAAACAATGGAACACTAAGGGGCACACTAGGCTATAGTCACATTCGAATACCAAACAAGGGACTATTAGTCTCTACATCCACTATGGTCTCAATGCACTCTATACAAGGTGGCTACAATGCTACAAGGAACAAAATGCATGAAATATAATATACCATGGAATGGAGAAATTCCTATGTAATGCTTTAGTGCAATAACCAACTATTTTTTCAAGAAATCCAAGCAATTATGCAATTTGGGGATGTAATTCATTAACCCAAATAATTTATCATGTGATATTAATTTCACCTTTCGTTACCAATAAATGTTTGTTTTCATGAATTCACGGGAAGATGGGAAGAACACGAGGGGACATGGCCCAACCCTCTCCCAAGAATCAAATGTTAGCAGAAGCAATTATATCTCTCCAGGGAAGATTAGCCGATTCTTGGAAATGGTATCATCCACTACGCCTGGTCAAATGTCAAGAATATAAGCCCTATTCGATAGCTACAAAGATGCCTCCAAAGATGAGAATGTGGGAGCATGGATAACAGTGAAAAAGAAAAATAGCAGGGACCCATCTCCAGCCTCTCCTGCAGCAACAAGTAGGGCCAAAGCAGACACAGGAAGCAATTCTACCACACCAGGAAGGAAGAGTATGAATCAAATCACAAAGGAAGAAGCAAAAAGAAATATTGTGGATGGTTACCAGCGGACCATCTAGGAGTCTCTTAAGAAATCATGAAGGTCATATCTTAGAACATCTATGGGCTAAATGGAGTCCACAAACAAGAAATAATTAGGAATATGATTAGGGACCATAGACCAAACATTTTTTTGATACAAGAAACAAAAATGAAAAAGGATAAAGTAGCAGGCATTTCCTTTGGAAAAGGTCTGAAGACAGCTGCTACTAACTCAGACTCTGGAGGCTTACTGGTGTTATGGAAGGATCACCTCAATGCTCAAATCATTTGGGATGAGGGCAACATCTTACTTATTCACTTCAATAACCCAAAAGAACAGGAGGGATGGGCCGTAATGAACATTTATGCTCCAAACACAAAGAATTGTAGGCGTGTCTTCTGGGACCAGCTGCGAACTCTTTTTGCCAAAGTTACTGAACCAAAAGCCATTATCATGGGGGATTTCAATACTCCTCTTCTGGAATCTAATAAATTTGGTGGTCTGCCACCTAACTTGGTGAGCAAGCAGCAACTTGCCAGTTTGATCAATGATCTAGCTCTCATTGATGTGGATTTAGGCGGGGGTAAATTCACTTGGTCAAATAGAAGAGTGGGATCGGAGTGCATTCAAGTTTGCCTGGACAGAGCCCTCATTTCTTTGGATTGGATGCAATAGTATCATTGTCACCTTTCTTCCTTGGTGAGATTTGGTTCTGACCACTCTCCTATCGATCTCAATCTGGCCAATCACAATAAGAAAAAGGCTTTCCCCTTTAGATTTGAGAGGATGTGGACAACCCACCCCAATCTCCTCAGTAAGATAAAGGAGTGGTGGTGTATTGATGTGGATGGGACGGCGATGTACAAGGTGGCTAAGAAGCTTAAGAATATTAAAATGGAGATAAGAAAATGGAACAAAAGAGACTTTGAAAATATTTTTCAGACAAAAGACATGATTAAGTCAGAGCTTGCAGAGATTCAAGAAGAGATCAAAAACCATGGGTATGATGTTGATAGAATCAGTGCTGAAAAATCCATTCTAGCTGATCTTCACAACATTGTAAGTGAAGATGAAATGTTTTGGAGGCAAAGGTCAAGATCGGTGTGGTTGAAAGAGGGGGACCAAAACTCTCATTTTTTTCACCTATCTACTATGAAACACAGGATAGCTTATAGAATCAGTGTCATTAAAAAAGGGGACCTTACTTTGGAGGAAGACAAGGAGATTGCAAATGAGGCCATCAGGTACTTCACTCAAATCCTTTCTAAAGAGAATAACCTCATCGAGGATGACCAAGAAGTTATTCTTCAAACTATATCTAAGGTGATCACGTAAAGCCAAAATAAGTACATGTTGGAGATCCCGGATCGGGAAGAAATCCACAAAGTTGTTTTTTCTTTACCTGCGGAAAAAGCCCCTGGCCCAGATGGCTTCCCTTCTTTCTTTTTCCAGATGTACTGGGAGGTTATCAAAGATGACATTGTCAAAGCTGTCCAAGAATTCTTTGGTGCCAAGAGCCTTCTTTAAGAGATCAATGCCACCTTTCTAGTCCTCATCCCGAAAATCCCAGGTGCGGATTATTTGATAATTTTAGGCCCATTAGTCTGTGTAACTCTTTTTACAATATTATCTCTAAAGTCTTAACTCTTAGACTGCTTAAAATCCTCCCGGTTTTAATTGCCCCCCAACAAATGGGCTTTGTCCCTGGTAGACAAATTTTGGACTCTATTATGGCAGTGCACGAGGTGATTCATTCTTTGGAGGAGGGCAATCGGGAAGGATTCCTGCTTAAACTGGACCTCTCCAAGGCATATGACAGGGTTGATTGGTTCTTCCTGAGTACCATTTTGGGGGCTTTTGGTTTTAATGATAAGGTTTTAAAGATTATTTCATAGTTGATCTCCACACCTTCCTTTGTTGTTCTGGTGAACGGCTCTCCTTCAGACTTCTTCAAATCCTCTAGGGTTCTTAGGCAAGGGGACCCCCTCTCCCAGATTCTCTTCATCATTTTGGCAGAGTGCCTGGGAAGGCTTATCCACAATTATAGGTGAAGGGGTCAAATCAGTGGGCTACAACCTTCTTCAGGCCCTTTCACTTTTACTCATCAGCAATTCGTGGATGATACCATTCTGGGTGGTGAGTCTTTGGTTAAGGAAGCTAGAAATGTCAAGAAAATCCTTAACTCTTATTCCACTACTTCAGGTCAGCTTATTAACTAGAACAAGAGCTCGGTGTTCTTCATTAACACTCCCAAGGACAGACAGAGGAAAATGGCTGGCATTCTGGGCTGTGGCACTGGCTCCTTTCCAGCTTCCTATTTAGGTCTTCCGCTTGGAACCAAACCCCCTGAGGCCTTCTGGGGAGGCCTTATTGATAGATTCAATAGGAAATTGGTGGGCTGGAAGGGCATCACCCTAAGTCAGGCTGGCAAAGTGACTCTAATTCAATCTACTCTTTAGAACCTTCCTACTTATGCTCTAAGCCTCTTCTCAATCTCTGCCAAGGTGGCGGACTCTCTGGAAGCTATTCAGAGAAAGTTCTTATGGGCCGACAAAGAGGGAAACAAGAAATACCCACTTGTGGCTTGGGATACTATATGCAAGCCAAAAAAGCATGGAGGGCTGGGCATCAAGAAGTTGAAGCAGTTCAACAAAGATCTGCAAGCTAAGCAGATTTGGAGAATTTTCAACTCTACAGGGGAATGGAGGGATATTATGAAGGATAAATATGCAGCTAACTTAACCTTCAAACAATTCATCAGCAGAGATGTGGACCCGAAGGGATCCCACATATGGAATGGCATTCTGAGGACTAAAGGTATAGTGACTGCAAAAGCAAGATGGAAAGTTGGCAATGGTAAGGCTCTCAACTTTTGGCATGATGATTGGCTCAGACAGGGTCCTTTATGGAACTTGGAGCCATATAATAGATGGGATGAACATTGCATTGAAAAATATGGCAGTAGAGTTAGTGACTACAGAACCAACAATGGATGGGTGAATCTTACTGAGGTGTCCCAGGACCTAAAACCTCTTATGGTCAATATGGGTCATACTCCCCTCTCTCCCAATGAAGATGTTATAGTTTGGGGGGAAACAACTGATGGCAACTATATGGTGGCTTCGGGATATGAAACCATGCAACATGTTGGTACTATCCCCATATGGGGCAAAGCCTAGTTTCTTGGCATTATCCCTAAGGTTAACATCTTTTTCTGGACATTGCTCCAAAATCGCATTTTGACTGTGGATAACCTAATAAAGAGGGGGCAATTTATTCCTAATAGATGCATCATGTGTAAGAAACAAAGTGAAAATGTGGACCACTTATTTATCCACTGTGATTTCACCAGGAAAAAATGACATCATTTCCTCTTTTTTTGAGACATCCTGGTGTTTCCCCAATACTACTCTTAAGCTCTTTGACCAATGGAATCAAGGGGGGAGTGGTCATCGTCTTTGGTCTTGGGCTATGCCACACATTTTTTGGGGGCTCTGGAAGGAGTGAAATAATAGGATCTTTAGGGAAAAGGCTACCCCGGCTAAGTATGTTGCCCAAAAAATTTCAAATGCCCTTATGAAAAACTATACTAATTGCAAAGGCATCAGCCCAAGTCACAAAAATGGGCCCAATAACACCAATAAAAGGGTGGGGTGCAAATGGACATTACCGCCGGAAGGGTGGTTCAAATCTAATTTCGACGGGGCTGCAAAGGGAAACCCTGGGATAGCTGGTGTGGGAGGAATAATAAGGAACTCTCATGGTAAAGGTATTGCTGCTATTTTAGCCCCCCTGGGTTATCAAACCAACCATTATGTTGAGGCAAGTGCGGCACATCACACCCTTAGGCTTGCCCAGGAAATGGGAATCAAGAATTTATGGTTAGAAGGGGATTCAAATAATATTATTGACTGCCTAAATGAAAAGATTGGGCCTTCATGGACCATTGAGAACATAATAGGGGAGTGTAGAAAAATCCTCAATACTTTTGATCAGGTCCATGTGGCACATGATTACCGGGAAGCCAACCAGGTGGTGGACAGGCTGGAAAATATGGGATTCAAGAATGAGGGAGTGAAGAAATGGTATGACGGGAATAATTTACCATCGGAAATTTTAAACATCATTGAGAGTGATTGGGTTTCGGGAAGACTCAGAGTTATGAAAGGTTAATTATGGAGAGTTATGACAGATGGAGGAAGAATCCCCGTATGATGTGCAAGTACGTGAGACGCGATGGGATTATCAATTTTAGGCCCCATTGGCACACTTGGAGGCATAAAATTAATTATAGCATTCATGAGGCAAAAAGAAGCCTCTTGAAACATCAACTCAATTTCACTACGAAATAGAGGGCTCTTAGTGAGAAGCACACTAGAAACAGAGGAAATAGGGAAATTGCAGAAATGGTGGGAGAAAGGCACAGGAGAGAGCCGGAGAAGGAAATAGAAAAATGGTGTCAGAGATCCAAGGTTTGGGAGATTTTGAATAAGGGTGAAGTGACTACCTACATTGAACGCCTTCATGAGTGGAAGCCCTCGGTTACAAAGATGATGGTCAATAGCTGGAATGAAGGGAAGGTGAAAATTGATGGGGTTACTTTCATGGTGATGGAGGAAATCGTGTCGGCAATGACTGGCATTCCCATCATTGGGAAGAATTTTTATCGGGATAGGAAGATTTCCAGCCAAGCTTTGACGGATTTCGTTAAAAATGAGGCAGAAAAGCGTGCTCTGGTAAAGAAGGGTACCTTTTACCACCCAAGCTCTATCAAGCCTCTGTGGAGATTTGTGTTGAGGGCAATTATCAAATTCATCTCTCTGGATACGAGATTCGACCGCATCAGCACTCACCATTTCATGCTTCTCAACCACTTCAGGTATGGGGCAAAGATATCCATCCCTTTCTTCCTTTATTCGTCCATCAATGAAAACATTAATGACTATAAGGAGAAACACATTAGCAACCCTGCTTTCCATGAGGGTTTATTACTGTTAATTTACGAGTACTTCAAAGCTCGCACTCTGGGGAAGGAAATCAAATGCATGGAGGAAGGAAATTCTGAGGGCTCGGGGGAGGATTACGTCCCCTCTGATACCGAGGACAACCAAGATATGCACTCAGAGACTGAGGAGGAAGAACCTCTTCAGACGAAGAAAGGGAAGAAAAGAGTCAAATTGGAGGCAATAAAACAACACATTGAGATCTCCTCAGATAGGGAGTACAATGAAAATGAGGAAGGAATGGAAACGGGGAATGAGAGTTTGGGAGAAGAGAGAAATACGAAACAAGGTGGGAAGAAGGGGAAGATGGACACAAAGAGGAAGATTACAATCAAAATGTCGGCTCAGAATGAGGAGGCAAGATCGGGGAAGAGGGTTACAAGATTTAAAAAAGGGAATCAGATAAAGGTGGAAACCCAGGAGGAGAAGCAGGACAGCCAGAAAAAAACACAAAAGGAGAGAGAAGAGGAAGAGGAGAGTCAGGGGAAGGGGAATGAGGAGGATGTTCAAAGCCATGGTTTTGCGAAGTATGGAGAAGACCATTACACCTGCAGCATTACAGGCAAAAACAAGAAGGTCGTCTGGAGGAACTTTGACACGATCTCTGCGAAAATGGGGATAAAGCATGAAATGGTTAGGACTTTGGTTAAGGAAAACAAGGAGGGCAGAATTCAGATGGAAGAGCTTATTGATCCTGCTCTGGTGATTTTTATTTACAATGTGAGGGAGGATCCCCAAATGGATGTGCTGAAAAATGAAAAAAACAGTGCTATTGACAGCTGCAGATCAATGAAATGGACCTACTATGAAATCTATGAGTTGAAGAAAAGAATGGACAGGATGGAGAAAGATAACATAATTAACAACAACAAGAATATTGCAGAGGACAGGGAGCTGGATAGCAGAGTGACCGAACTGAAGCATAGGGTCGAAGGCATTGAAGCCTCAATGGTTAAAATTGCAGAGAAAAGCTATAATATACTTAAGGCTTCAAATGATAACATAAAGGCGATCATCGACAAATTTGAAGAACAAAGAGGAAATAAGGAGGAGAGGCCGCTAAATAGTGACAGGGAGAAGATTCCAGAAGATGGAAATAAGAAGAGGACTAGAGAGGACACCAAGTAGATGGAAAACCAGGAAGCTGACAAAGAGCTGGCCGATCTAAAAGAGGCAGCGGGTAGAATGACCGAGCTGGAGATACGAGCTGTTGAGATTCTTTGAGATGTTGCCTGATTTGCACCCCTGGTTCTTTGTTCCTAGTCTTTTTGGGTGTTTATCCCTGGCTTTCTATTTTTTCTGGGACTGTTAAGTTAGGTCTGCCTATTTTATGTAGGTTGTTAATTAACGTTTATATGCTCTAGACTTCTTTTCTTACTTCTGTAGGGTTTCAGGAACCCATCAAAACCTGTTTTCCTTAATCAAAAACTATCACTCTTCGAGTGGAATGCATTTCAATGCAAAAATTACTATGCAAGCATAAATGGAACATAACTCATTTCATTTACTCTTACAACAACACAAAAACCATAGAATATAGTACACCACACCCCATAGGGATTCAAACAAGAAGCACTCATGGCCTTTCATGGACGCCAAAAAATACCCAAACCAAGTAGGGTCACTGTTAGAATTAATCTTTCCTTGGTATTTTATATTTAAAAGATATACCAAGGTCATGTCTCATATTTGTAATTACTTTAATAAGGAAATTAGATATTCCTTCTTATGAGGATTCTCACACATGGCACACACCAAATGTGAATGTGGCACTCATAAAGTATGGGAGTTACATGCAAACTCCTCTTCTCATCTCTACTTAAGAGATGGTTATCACACACTTCTTAGGGTGTTCTCACATGGTTCTAAATTTTTTTCTCACAAGTTTGATTTCTTCTCTCTTCTCTCATTCGCATTCTTGCAATATTGTAATGAACTCTCTCTCTCTCTCTCTCTCTCTCTCTCTCTCTCTCTCTCTCTCTCTCTCTTCTTCTTTCNCTCTCTCTCTCTCTCTCTCTCTCTCTCTCTCTCTCTCTCTCTCTCTCTCTCTCTTCTTCTTGCCTCATTCATATTTTATGCACAAGGGTTTTTTCTTAGTTTTCCCCTTTCAAAAATATTCTCTTAGTGTTCTGATTAAGTAAAAATAGGATTTGAAAGGTCCTGAAACCTTGTACAATAGATGCAAAAGATAGGTCAAAGAAAGATCAAAAAACAATTGTGGAGCCCCACCAAACAAGCCAAAGGAACTAACCATAGTTCCAACCAAATGGGAAAAAAGGCCCAACTAGCCACAAACAAGGCAATCAAGATTTACCATTTTTCCCATCCTTATGTGAACGTAAGTTCATATCAAATGAAGGAGTAGAAGATTTAACTTTTTTTCCCTTAACTGTTATCCATCCATCCTCCACCTTATCAACATCCTTCTTCTAGCCCAAAGAAGAACCAGAAGAACCCCCTAAAGGGCAGGTACAATCCCAGGCACATGAGGGGCAGGACTGGCACCACTATCATGCCCCAAGATTCTTCCAAGAGAACCATGAGCAGCATAATCAAGAGCACCAAAAGACAAAAAAGCTGAGCCAAGGACAACATCAGTGATCTGCACAGGGACAGCACTAGCAACATCAGAAGGGACAACATCAAAGATAGCAACAGTAGCTTCAAAGACAACATTAGTAACAACAGATACATCATTAGAAGCTCTAGCTAGAGCTTGATCATTCTGAGGAGGACAAGCAGTCGAACCCCCATCCACGGAATCTTTACAAACCATATAATGTTTTCCAGAAGCCCTCGGCCACCAAGAAGGCGATTTCTTTGATTTAATATTATCATATACACACCGCGCAGCAAGATGGCTAGTCTTGTGGCATTTCCTACATCTGAACAGGATACCTTCGTAATCAAGATTCTTAGTCTGAGAGCCCTTAGAAGAGGCCAAAGTGATCTTCTCAAGAAGACCCTTGGAAACGTCCCTCCACAAGAATACAAGCATACGTCATCTTATAAATTTCAGAGGAGTAAATATCCACCATCTAAAAATCTCCAAGAGCCTCACCCACCAATTCCAAAACAGAATCTAGCCATAGATGAAGGGGAAGATTCGACAGTCTAACCCATAAGGATATCTTATTAAAGGATTCAGAGAGAGGATCAAACCCCTGATACCAAGGTTTGGCCATCAAAGGGAAGTGCTCCTCCCAAGAAAAACAACAGTCACACAAAATAGTTTTCCTATTTGCTGCATTTTCAAACTTTACAATAAAAAACCACCTTGCCACAGGGTATATCTTAACAGTATCAGTTAAAAATGATTCCCATTGTTCGTAAATCCAAGCATGCAACTGAGAAAGAGAGGGAAAAAAACCCCTAAAACGAAAGATAGCAGCATTGGAAGAAAAATCTTCCACAGTTTTAAAAATCTCATCAACAGTATCAGTATTGAGATTGACCACAATAGGGTTACTTACAGAAACAGGCACCACCAGAAACATTGTCTTGGTGTTTTTTGGTGAAAGTTCTTGAATCGCCTTCTTTCACTTGGTTATGGTAAAATTCTTCTTCTTGCAACTCTCTCTTGGATTCTTTCCTGTTTCCTAATCTCTATTTGTTTTCTTCATATTTCTAACATGGTACCAGAGCTAGCTAATCCTTGTTTTTGAGTGTTCACGGGTTTTTCATTCTTGGTTGATCTAACATTTGTTGCAGCACTCTCTTATCTCCTTTGGAATTTTAGATCTAGTTTTAGTTTATTATATTTGAATTTTGGGGGGGGTTGGATGGTTCACCGCCAAACCCCAGTTTATAAAAAAAATTTCCAGATCTATCTACACCCTCTGTCCGGAGACCGCAAGGGTTTGCATTTTGATCATTTGATCTATATTCTAACACTTTGTAGGTTATTCAAGCATGTTTCTCTGTAGGGTTATATATCTCTATTTTTTAATCTTTGTTATTATATTTTTTCTTTTATGTAAACCATTTAAATATTTATGTGACTGTCATATTGAAGACAGTTTTATAAATAATTTGGACAATCGCTTCAGTGGAGTGCTAGATAATTAGGTTTTGTAACATATATCCAAAAATTGAAAAAATCCAACGGTGCATTTAAAAGTTATGCCCTCATATTTTGACTGATTTATTAATCTCACTATTGTTGTTTCTTGTTTTTTTTTTTCTCTTATCCTCGCCGCTTTCTCTTCTTCCCACGTTGTTTCTCCCTCACGCAGCCCAAATATATCCTTTTAATATTCTCACGCTCCTTCCTTTCATTCTCACGCAACCAAAGCTTCTCTTTGTCTCCCCAAAGTTGCTCTTTATGCATTGTTGCTCTTTTTACGCAGCTTCCCCACTCTTGTAGTTTTTCCATCCTACCTTTCCCCACATAGCACTGTCCATTGTCTCTTTCCTCTTCAACCACGGAGGTTTTGGGCAACATTTTTCCTTACTTAGCTAGCCCCCCATATCATTTTGTATATTTATTTTGCGTGTCTTGTTTTCCAGCATATCTTCCACCTGTCTATACGCAGGTTCTATTTTTATTCTTGCATAGTTTTAACTCCTCCCTCATTGGCTTATTTTAGCATTTAGATCAGTAGTTCTTAATACATTTTCATTCCATCTAATCATTTTAAATTTGTGTTTTCTTGGTAAATGCAGGGTTTTTCATTTTAATTATTAGATTCTTTAATATTACGTTTTTCTATCATTGCAAGTTATTAATTTTTCTGATTTCTTACATGATTGTGACAGATTTAATCTCTAGATTCCTTGCTTATATTTATCATATTTGTTTAATATTTTAATTATCTAAGTTTATTTTTAACAATTAAGTTTAATCGTAAAAATTAATATTAATATTTAATCGAAAAAAGTTTAAAACGATTAACAAAGTGTTTAATCTTCATATTGTTCAATTTTGTCTTGAACCCATTTCCACTTTATCAATATAAACTTAGTTCTATTGCTTCTTTGTCATTTCACTGCAATTAAAATTTGTTTCATCAATTACAAAAGAAATTTAAATTTTTTTAATACTTAATAATTCTTGCAATATTCTATTTACTATTCCCGTTAAACTGCTTTTTGAGATTCATTTTACTATACTTCATCTTGTATTTCAATTTATTTTAACTCATCATGTCGTCTTTAATTTTAGAAATCAAATTAAACACTTCCAATTATCATGCTTGGAAGACTCATATTATGTTTATCTTTTGTTTTCGTCATATACTTGATATTGCAACTAGTGCATCTTCTGTTCCCTCGACGACTTCTTCGCAAGCTGATAAAGATGCATGGAATGAGAAAAATGACGAGGCGCTTGGCCTTATAAGAATTTCATTACATCCAGATTTATATGTCCTAATTGCCCATTGTACTGAAGCACATGCATCATAGACGATTTTGAAAAACACTTTCGACAGTGCAAATGAATCTTGAAAGATTCAACTCCAAGATCAATTGGAGGATCTCAGGTATACGGATTTCAAAACCATGGATGAGTTTTGTAGGCGCACTTTCAGTACTCCTATTTTAAAACTTTTAAAATCGCCTCCCGTGAGGAATTCCCCTAACATATTCCAGATTTTTCTCCCAACAATATTTATGTGAAAGATGAGGATCAAATTTCTAATGCAGATGTGAGAGTTCCTATGCCTCAATTCAAAGTTCATTGCTTTGGTTCAGAATTACAGATTTAAAATGAAATCCCAAAAGAGAAGTAGAATTGGAAAGCAAAATTGGAATTGGCATTTTCAACAAAGCAGAATTGGAATACAGAAGTGGAATTGGAATGTAGAAGCACTTTTTGAGTTTTCCGCAAAGAAAGCGGAAAATGACCTCTCATGGTCATTTTCCGCCAAGGAGAAGCTTCAGTCTCATTTTCCGCGAAGAGAAGCCAAGTTGCAAATTTCCGCCAAGGTAAGAACAGTTTCAATATTCTAAGGCATTCGATGCAGAGGTTCAATCCTAAATGTTCAGAGTTCATATTCTACTTACACTTATTGGTTTGAGGGTGCAGGAGTGTGGATACAGAATTTCAGCGGTCCAATCATACAAGACCCACCACATAGAAAAATATATCTATGTGATTGAAAGGAGAGAAATTCACAATGGATTGGCTTATGTGTCTATGATGTGTGTTAGTGAAAATCCGAGAAGAGAATTGTTAATTCGATAGCTTTGAAAGTTTTCAAAACCTATCGAACTTGATCCTGCATATAATTCCTGTGATAAAAGTTTGATGCTTTCGGGCTGAATGTTGCATATCGCCATCGATTTGCATATATGATTATGAAGCGCTCGAGCTCTAGTCTGCAAAGGGTGATTTATTAATCATGTTGATCAAGCAATAAGGAAATATTTGAGATCTATACTGTTGATTAATTCAGAAATGACATATAGATATCACATTCATCATCAAGTGGAAACATTCTTCAGTTATCTCATTTAGCCCAAATTGAATAAAAGTCTTTTTCTATGTGACTCTGTAAGTTCTCGGTTATCTGACATTTTGCTTCGCATTTGATAATGAAAAACTCGACAATGAAATTTCCCAAGGGTGGAGGTACGAGGGATGTAAAAAGATTTGATGCGGTGATGATTATGGAGAAGACTTAGCATAGAGTCAATAAACATCGGGGAAGTACTCTTCTA
>MU228047.1:373489-386116 GCA_018584345.1 Thuja plicata | reverse complement strand
TTATGGTTAGTTTTAAGCACTTTCTTGCGTTCTTAGTCAAATGGTGAATGGGTGATAGATCGGAGTACTTTCATCTGTTCCTGTTGCAGAGATTCAGATGTTTAATCTTCATTTTAATTTCATGTCATTGCATTTGCATAACTAACAGCATCCTTGCATTACCAATCTCGGGGAGTCATAGGATGTGTGAGTTCTCGAAGTTGGCTAGGCTTAACATCTAAAATCTGCCTGAGTTAGTCCTGCCTAGGATTAACTTGGTTTTTCCTCTTCCGTTCTCGGGTTAAGAACGCACCCAGTTAGTTTAGGAAATAAACAAATTCATTGCATATCATTCTACAAGGGAGCTGTACCTTTCAATTCAGAGGAAATCTATCAACCCCATGATAGATTATCCAACTGTTGGCATCTAATTGTTCTTTCAGATTTGGGCATTTTGGGAGTTTATTCAAAAAGAACAATCTGTTTACCAACAAGTTTTTACTTAAGTTTGATTCGTTACGAAGTCAATTACCTGATTTAGGAGTAACTTTATCTGATATTCGATTAATTCATATCACTTTTAAAAAATGCCTTCCTAGACAATTTCCACAATTTATCACTAATATTCATTCTCAATTAGTTCTTCCTTTGTTAGCATCTCAATTAACCTATGCTATCTCTCAAACACTTCTACGTCAAGAAAAGGCTAAGTTAATTCAATTTGGAACACTTAAAACTAATGAACATGCTTTCATGTCTAGATCGCATAATAATAGATCAAGTTATAATAATCATAATCATAATAATAATAATCGGCCCCATTGTAATTATTGTGGGAAAGTTGGTCATGTGATCACTAGTTTTAAGAAACTCAAACATGAGATTTCATGTACTCCTAAATCTCATAATAATAACACTCGTCATGCTTTTACTATTTGGTATGGGATGTCTACTTCTCACTATAATGATACTACTATTTGGGATGAACCATATGATGATGGCTACCCTTGAAATAACCCTCTTGATTACTATTTTCCTACTCAAAGTGATTATATGATCTCTCCTTATGATGCAATGCAATCTGATGATTCTTGCTCTCATGTTGATAATAGTTTTGAACAAGAAGAAATTATCTCTAACTTTCTTACTATTACTTTGCAAGATATGTTTATAACTCAAGATGAAAGTCATGATTATAGTACTAATCCTATGATTGTTGTGGAGGATAATGATAATACTAGTGATGCTTATACTATCTCTACTCCTCTTGATTCTTCATATTATGATGAGTACATTACATTTTTTTTTTATGCAACTGAAGATTGCATTTCTGATTCTATGACTAATAATTTGCAATATGATTTTACTTTCCAAAGTGTTATTGATCCAGCACTAGGAGATCCCAATGATGGGAGCTCTACTGGTGGTTCTTGCCTTATTGCGAGCTCAAGTGCTTTATCATTTGGTTATCTGTTTATGTAGTTTGCGTAAGCTGGATGAGCTGGGCATGTTTAGAACCTCGTCTTTCGGTATTTATGTTGTACATTAAATGCATACATTCACAGCCAACATTTCTGTAAATAATCTATAAGCAATAGTAAAAATAATAATAGAAATTTTCCAATAAGGTCACAGATTCAAACCTCAAAAGGTTTAGGTGACATGCAAGTCAACTGCCTCTACAACTCTGCCTATGGGGGAGCTAGGAAAAGTCTATTACTAGCACAGTTCCATACTAACATGCGCATTGAGCGGCAGCTAAAAGACTAGAGGCAGCAATCCCAGTAAAACTTGTAAGACTATAGTGATTGGAGACTCAAGGTTTTTAAATTCTTCGTGGCAATTACATCAGTAGCACTAGTCTATACATATGTATAGCAATTATATGGAGAAGTCTTTGACAAAGGATTTGGCACAGGTACTCAATGAAGACTCTGTATTTGGACAGACATAGTGTCCGTGCTGCTTTTGGAGCCAATATCACCTCTGGAAAATTCATTTCATTGTGTACTGTCCAACAAAGCTTTATCACTAACAGAAAAGATTTACTCTGAAGGCTTTCTCCAGGCAATTTCCATTATCAGTAGAAAAGTTGCAGTCTGTTGACACTATAATGCTCATGCAGTCACTTAGGCCAGACTTGAAGCACATACCTCATCTTTTAAATTCATTTCTTTCATACTTTATGGAGAAGCTATATCAGTCAGTATATTTTAGCTTCGGAGGTTTTTTCCAGATGAATTTCTTAGAGTTATTGTTTTTGGCATTTTCAATACTGTTTAAAATATTTCAGCTTTTTGTCTTACAGTGAATTCAGACTAGCTTTTGGATTTCAGATTGAATTTTTTTCAATTTCTTAAAGTATGGGATTGGAGTAAGAAATCTGGATTCTAGAAAAGGTGAGCCATGGCCTAAATTCCAGAAATCATATTTCATTAAGCTACTTCCCTGTTCGTGTATATTCACCCTGAATATGTAAAATATTATGGTTTACAGATAAGATGGCTTCTATTTCTATTTCTAATTCATTTGAGATTAGGTCCCATTCTACATTGTGTGCTGTGTAATTCTGTTATTATTCAACATTAATTATGCATTTTGGGTGTTTAGGACAAGACAAGTGTAGACCTGGCATTCAACAATTTACAAACACACATTCATTCAAGAATTTGAGAATGAGCAATCTTTTGGATGTCCAAGTACTGCATTCTTTACCACCATAAATACCATGTTGATTTTTTAACCTTTCTTTCTGAAAGAAGAAGTGGACAGGTTCTAAAACAAAACACATATACTAGTAAAGGTCAATAATAATTGGAAAGCCCTAAAACACCACGGAATACAAAGGAACCACTTGTTCAGTGACGTATAATAAAGTGCACAAAATTGACAATTTGGGATCCTAAGAGTTACCTTCCAACATCAGAAATGAAAGGGAGAGAACCAAAGAGACAAACCTTATGTACAATAGAAAAAGAAGCTTTCCAAGATGTCTTTCCTTCACCACGTCTGCACTGTAACAATTTCCCATATTACAATGCTGAAACTGTAGAAATCAAACTTCCTGTTGTTGATCAGTTCAGGTTCCCCATCAAAATGTTATTGGATCTTCATTCAGATACCTCCTGTGAATGGCATGTTTCCTGACACAAATCCTGTTGAATCACTTCTTTCGAGAGAAAATATTCCATGCCTCAAGGACTCAAGCAACAAACAGAGCTATGGAAACAAATTCTATAAGTATACCAACCCAGCTTCCATCATGTGCAAAGTCTGAAAGAACCTGCTGATAAGTTTATACTGTAATTACAGAGTTAACAGGCAGTCTTATAATTGCAACTAACCACAGAATTAGATTCTGGCTGTGTTATAATAGTTGCAATCTACTCTTGAACACTACAGCTTATCATATATGTACAATGTGCATTAAATATGAAAACAAAACTTCCTGATCAATCATGGAGATATGTCCGGTGTAAAGAATTGTACAATATAAACTTTTTAACAAAAGGATGTTATGCTGGTCTAGAAACGATTGCTTTGAAATAAGACGAGGATAATGGCTTTTGATGTTCTGATCTAACAGAAATTTTACATCAACAATTGATTGTTTATTTTCAATTTCAATTGGGAGAAATGGTTTCATAAGATTATGACTATAAGTGTTGGTAATATATTTTATATAATAAATGCCCTGAATATTCTATGTACTCAATTGAAATATATAGATTTTGGAGTTTTAAACTCAACACTAAATATTTTCTCAAAAGTCTTCAAACAAGGGAAAATGTGTTTCTAAAGAAAATCAAGTACATCATTTTGCATCTCGGATTCTGATTAAAATTTGAACTTTAAACTTCTTTCTTACTTAATTTAAATATTAAATAAGTTTATTGGAATGATCTGGATAGTACTGCTAGTTCTGAAGTGTGCCACAGTTTTTATAAGCATGAGTTGATAGCATTAATAATGGCTCTGTATGAAAAGTAAAATTGCACAAAGAAATACAAGCTTGTGATATTGCTATCAGGATTCAACTGTGTAGTTTTTGAGTCAAACTCATTGACCCATAATTCATGAGTAGTGGTTCACATGAACCCATCGCTCATGAGAATGAATGGAACACATAGCACTCATTAGATCTAGGTGAACCACTACTCATGAATTATGGGTCAATGAGTTTGACTCAAAAACTACACATTTGAATCCTGATAGCAATATCACAATTTGACTTGCTGTGGAAAAATATCTCCTACTTATCAAATACAAGCTTGACAAAACAAAACAAAAAAAATGATGCACATATGCACTGTAATATCCTATTTACTCAATTGAAATATATAAATTTTGGAGTTTTAAACTCAGCTAAATAAATTCTCGACAGCCTTCAAACAGGGGAAAATGTGTTTCTAAAAAAATCATGGACACCATTTTGCATCTCGGAAACTTTCATTCTTGCTTATTTTAAATATTAAATAAGTTTATAACTTTATTGGAATGGTCAGTGTAGTACTGCTAGTTCTTAAGTGTGCCACAGTTTTTATAAGCATGAGTGATATGCATTAATAATGGCTCTGTATGAAAAGCATATTTGCTCAAAGAAATACAAGCTTGACAAAACAAAAATAAATATAATGAACATCATTCCATTAATAGAATGAAAGGAGATGCTTGCTTCCACTGAATTATTAAAATAAAAAGTCAAATTTGGCACACCTGTAAATTAGAGGCAATGCATTTGACACTTCACAGTCAAGCCAATATCTAGTTCATATGTTGCATTATCCATATAAGGACCCTGACAAGATGGCATCAAGCATATCAACGTCATCCTTGCATTCCTCCAACTCTTTTGGGCGCAAAAATTAGCTACTTCAGGTTCACTATTGGTTTCAAATATGTACAAATTACCAACTATACATTCATCCTGGAATAACTGATTGCTTTCAGGTTGAACTATTTTTCATTAAATCGTTTTGATAATGCTGCTCTTCCAAACAATTGCTATTGCAAAAAGATTGCATTCAATAAAATACCTTCTATGAAAGGTACACTCATTATTGCAGACATACATATATCAGTATTCTTCTATGAAAGGTACACTCATTATTGCAGACATACATATATCAGTGCTCAATACTGCTTTCAGCTGCACAGTGTGCTACAAACCATAATTTTTATTTAATATCTAAGAAAAATAGACCATGACTTCAAATGACAGAAGGTGATAGACTGACAAGAAAAAGAAATGCTTCTATAGATAAGCATGGAAAAATGGCTGGGATATTTTACAATATAGAAGCAATGAAAGGGCATCATCAAACAATGCTTCTTAGATAAGAAGAAAAACAAGTATAGGTGAAATGTGAGAAGAACTGATGTCAGTGGCAAGATTAGAATTTACATTACCTGGTCAGTGGCTAACCTAAGAACACTTTGCAGGTACCTAAGGTATTAGGTCAAAATGCATAATCATAGATAGGATAAAGACTTAAAGTTGCAAGACTATCATTCTAATTTGGATGGCGATGGTGATATAGCATTACGAGGATTTCCTATACCTAGCCGCTGAAACCATTGTGGTCGTCGGTTCCTCCGTTCATTACAAAAGAGAATCTGACATAGAGTCAGTGTGCCATCATGTAGAAGAGCAGCCTCAAATTTCTCCAGGATCTTCACAATGTACCAAAAATCTGGTCTTTTTTCTGGATTTTGAGCCCAACACATCTCAATTAGCTTTGCCATAGAAAGTGGGCAATTTTCTGGAAGTTTAGGCCTAACATTCTGCAATTTTGAAACAAAATAATTAATCAGTGAAGTAGGGAACAAGTAAGGAACCTTTTAAAGGTAAGTCTTGCACCTTTGCAAGTCCAAACACTAATTTGTATTTGAATCTAATGATCTAAAACCAAGCTGCTACATAATTTTTCAAGAGACCCTATAATTACTATTGACTAAAAGGAATTATCACTCTAATAGTATGTGGTAAACATGCACATGCTCATATTTTATGTATAATAACAACATCAGATACAAACAACAATTAATGGAAATAAACCTTGTGCACTACAGCAAAAGCAGCTTGCACGGGTGTCATATCTTCATATGGTATGCGCCCTGTGGCAATCTCCCACATTACAATGCCAAAGCTATACACATCAACCTTCCTGCTGTATGGCTTGTGGCTAATCATTTCTGGTGCCATCCAGCGATATGTGCCTGGATCTTCATTCAAATAATCACAGTTCACCTCCTCACAAGCTATACCAAAGTCCACTATTTTCAAGCACATGTCTTCTGTAAATAACAGATTGTCTGACTTTAAGTCTCGGTGGATCACCCCTTGTGAGTGCAAATATTCCATACCTCGAGCAATTTGCAGAGCCATGGATACAAATTCTTTCAAGACTACTGATCCAGGGTCCCTCTTATGCAAAAAGGATCTCAGAGAACCTCCTGATAGGTATTCTGTAATTACACAGAAAACTGGAGGATTTATAGACGCTGCCACTAGCTGCAACATTCAATTCCGGATGCATCAGAATAGCTCTTATATAGCAATCTAGTTGTAAACACTGTAGATCAGCATCTAAATGTCATATTCTAATAAATGCTTTTAGGAAATAATTTAACGATCCACGATCCACATTTTGGCCATTTTTATTGTGCAAAAAAACTACAGTAGCAATTTTTTTCAGTAAATGAGTGTTGCTTTGATCTGGGAATGAGTGTCTTGAAATTAACCTAGATGACATTTTTTTAATAATATCAATATGTTCATTTTGAAATTTTGCAACCAGTAATTTATTCTCAAATACTAGCTTTAACTGGGGAAGGATGTTTAATAGGAATTCAGACTAGACATTTTGGTTCATATATTTGTATATAAATACCTTGTCAATAATCAATATATGTAATCGTTGGCAATATAAATAAATACAAAAAGTTCACAACAAAATTAAATATGATTTGTGACTGTACACACTGTTAATTTTGTCCCTGTATTGTGATAGGAAATTGTAACTTACCATTATTTTTTTAATTTCAAGTAATTAAAAAACTCATTTCAAAGGCATCTATGGGACTTATACTATTACTCATATTTTCTCAAATAACTAAAAAGAATTCAAAATACATACTTTCAAACTGATACAGTAATTTATACTTGACTAACCTTTCTTTTATGTTCTATCAGCATTCAACTGCATAAATTTTTAGTCAAACTCATTGATCGATATTACACGAGTTGTCATTCACACAAACCCAAATCTCATGAGCATGAATGGTCCACCTAGCATTCATTGCATCTAGGTGATGTTCGTAGGGGCAAAGCCTCAAGAGTCCCTGAGACTCCCTGGGAGGTTGCCCATCCTGAAACCACTCCAAAGCAAGCATGCTTAACCATGGGTTCCCCAAAGATTAAGCCTGTGATGCTCGTAGTGGCGAAGCATCAGGTAGCACACTTGAATCAAAATGGTACTAGGATGGGTGACTTCCTAGGAAGTCCTGATACTTCACTCCTATGAGCATCACTAGATGCAATGAGTGCTAAGTGGACCATTCAAGCTCATGAGAGATAGTGGACTTGATCTTGGAGGAAACTCCATGGTTGGGCATACATAAATCAGAGTAGAACTCGGATGGTTGACCTCTTGGGAAGTCTTGATGCCTCACCCTGCGAGAATCACTTGGATAAAGTGAGTACCAAGTGGACCAATCAAGCTCAAAAGAAATGAGTTTGTGCGAAGCACTATTCATGAAATATGGGTCAATGACTCAAAATATAAATATACAGCTGAATTCTGATAGAACAACATAATTTGATGAACTGCTAAAAAAAACTCCTATATTCTTTTATCAGAAAGAATCTAAGAAACTTTATCCCAAAAAGTTTTTTTACTTCACAAAATAATCGTCTTGCTTTAAGATACTTCAAAACATACCTGGACAACATTTTTGTGATGAAGACGAGACAAGATAGTAACTTCTCTATTGAATTGTTTCTCTAGTCGACTTGCCAAAATTTCATTTTCATCGCCATCAGGCTGCCTGATGACCTTCACTGCAACAGGTTTCTCATTGTAAAATCCATGATAAAGTCTGCTATGAGCCCCACAAGCAAACTTCTGGCCCAAAAACAGCTTGGATAAGTCCACCATCCATTCTTGAGCTGATTCTACTGCTGTCATAGAATCTCCTGATTGCTCGACATACTTGGACCATGAATTTCTGTGTTGACAAACTTTACTATTGAAATCCGGGCTTTTTGTTGGTGAAAAGAAGTGCTTAGGAGAACTGGGCGAAGCAGAGGCAGGAGTTTGGATGGACGCACCCTTTGGCTTGCGGCCTCTGTTATTTTGTCTAGCCAGTGATAAAGTCTTATTCCACATATTCTCCGGGCGTTTTCTTTGAGGGGATAAAAATCTCTTGCTCTTTGACTTGGCATGTGTGAAAAAGTCTGAAACAGTAGATTGAGGTTCTGGGGATGGGTATCTCCTGCTGAATGTTTTCTGATTTGACGATGAAAATTCTATGGAGCTGGCTTTGGGTAAGGATGGTTTTGATTTTTCTAATGAAGGGGGCACTAATGAAGGGGTTGGCTTGATTGATCCGGATATTGTTGGCCTAGACATCAATATTTCACGGGATATTGGAAAATTGTGCTTTTCTAGATGATCCAGCCTATAACACACGGTGGGAGAATACTTTGCCCGTAGCACCCATGATGAGTAATTTTGGGTGCCTGCAGTAGATTTCTCATCCTTATTATGTTCTCCCATTGTTAGCAGGTCCGCAAGATGGCCAAGAGTCAGGCTTGAGATAATGAATTCTTCCTGCAAATGATAGTTAAAAAATAAAACCTTTCAGTCCGTTCATTCAGCTATCACAAAAAACAACCTTTCAACCTAAAATTTGCCTACTTCTAGCTATCAACATCAATGGCTATCCTGTACATATTGATTTGCCGCGCCTTCAAATTCAATTTAAGCATTATGATTCTCCTTTAACAAGCACGATCTATGGTGATATGTTGCCGCCTAGGGGATTCCAGTATGCAAAAAGTTGCAGCACAGCTGCTATATTTCAGATAGGCTTCCAAATTTACCAATAGGGTTCCAAAACTTTCCTTTCCAATTGAAAAAGCGGCAGCAGTGTGTGATTATCCTGTCGCTCCATCGTATATGGCTCCCATAACTGCCCTAGCGAGATCATAGCTCTCATTCCCAAATTGCAAATTTCAACTTCCATGTATAAAATCCAATCCAGCAGTTATAAAATTCCACTAAAGGATTCAATTAGTGTAACCATAAAAGCCAATTAAGTAATAATATACATGATCGAAACTCTAATTGCAGATATTTTACACATGAAATTTGGTAGTTTCGAGAACACCCAAATACCCAGAACATCCCAGATTGCCCGACCCTGAGAAAACCCCTCCAAATAGAACCCTAAATCAGATTTTGGGTATGTGGGTAATCTACCGAAGTCAAGGAGCTTAAAAAAAATGACCAACCTCCCAAAGTCAAGAAAGAAAAAACAACAAAACGATTGCCCAATGATTCCTTACCTTTTAATCCACAACGTCATGGTCGCCATCAGTTCTTTCGAAGAGAAACTACAAGAGGCAAACATCTGGAAAATTCTTCCTTATCTTTCCATCCCTGAACCAAAAACAAAGCTTGACGCGCTCTTGCGGTGGGGAAAGAAGAAAGCGTTAGATTTTGAATCAGACTCCACTATGACTTGAGATGTTGCAACTCTTCTCTTCACATGTCACTGCGGAAATAACGCTGCGTGTGCATATGCGCTGAAAACTCACGAGATTAAAAAAGAGAGAAATTCTTAAAACCAAAACCAAGGGGGGGTTGACTTGTCACAGCCGTCCGTACGGGAAGGCAAATTTTGCGGTCAAAAGCGAAGAAGCTCAGAGCATGTGTCATCTACCGGAATGCTCGTGTACTTCTTCTGCTTTGGATTCTCTTTTCCCTCACCATTTCCCTTTCTCAAAAGTGCCACTGCTTTTTTTTTAAGAGTTCCTATGTTCAATTTGGCAAGAATGCACTTTAAGAAAATAAGTACTTCAAATTGAAGTGTTTGGTGTTTTAGACTTTAGTAATTTATAATTATTTGTTTAAAGGTATACTCATCATTGATATTATCATCTTTAATTCTATGGCAAGGATATCTATTAGATGAGGATAAGTAAAGTAATTGTTTTTTAAATTCTATTTTAAAGATATATATTAGATGAAGATAACTATATGTAAAGCAATTATTATTATTATTTACATGCAAGAATTCTTACATTCTATTTCAAACATGCATATTAGATGAAGATAACTATATGTAAAGCAATTATTACGCCGTAGGCGTTTCCTTTGAAAGGCCTCGGGCAAAATTAACCGATCAACGGTTGCAGTTGGAGGATTAGGGAATGACTGCCATTGAGGCAATCCTTGCCGTTGGCTAAAAAACAAAGGAAAAGCGGTGCCCAGGCTATTTGGTCTTTGGCCACGTCATTGATCATAAGATTGTTCTGGAACCGTCACTACTTTAGTGGTCTTTGGCCACGTCATTTTTGGTGATCATAGGATTGTTCTGGAATCGTCAATGCTTTAGTGTAGTCCTTTCGAACCTCACTTTCCGGATGCTAGCGAGGTCTTCGTTTAATGGGGCATTAATAACTACATTGAATGGTATTAATGCATTCACCCACATTAGCCTGTGACTGTAGATGTCGTGTTAATATATCTCAGTCCATTGTCGCCTCTGCTGTCGCTAGTGTTGTTCTATAAATACTACGAAACTCTTAAATATTTTGCACAGGAACTCGGAGTGCACAAAACAGGAAACTTGAAAGGAAGCTTTGAAAGCAGGAAAGTTGAAAGACAGCATAGTGCATACAACAGTTGGCGTTTGAAAAATCTAAGGTATTTTTACCCATTATCTTTCTCTCTTCACTCTTTCATTTCTTTCATTTTAGATGTCTCCCATTGTTGTCTGAGTCTCTCGATAGCTGCTACTTCGATCTATTTCCTATGAAACAAAAATAAAGTCTACATTTTTGGGGCTACTTCGATAGGAGGAAAACTCAATACTGGATTTCCTTAAAAAACAAAATAATTAATTGATTAGAACAATAACCTTTCCAAGTGCCTGTGTAATATCAGTGTAATATCCCTGTCTAAAATTGGCGCAATAAAACTCAGTTAAGAAGCATTGTAATAAACAGCTTTCATTGATTTCGGGTATGAACATGTGGTCTCAACTAGCAATGTTTCAGAAGTAAAGAGAATATCAAACTAATAGTGAATTAGACTGTAATGGAAAGTCTAATTCTAGAATTCCAATTGATGATATAAGCAAATAGTGACGAATATGAATCACAAATTCTAACCTTAATAACTCTGGGGAACCTGTAGTTGTTAGTTCATCGAGCCCAACTGTATCCTTAATATATACGTACTTTTCCAATGATGGTAATTGGAGAGTGTTGATTTAGCCCGTTTCTTTAATGTTGGCTTCTATAGTTTCATGCTGCGAAGTATGTACGTTGTTAATGAATGTATTGAACCGCTGAGTAGCGTAGATGTCCTGGAGTGATCTGTCTTAGCAGATTGTTGCGATCAACATAGGAATATTATTGATGGTTTTGACAAAAAAAAAAGCAACTGAAAGATTCTTCAATGTATATTATTTGCACTGTAGAAAAAATAGAGCAGAAACAGAGTATAACTGTAAAACAAAGAAGAAACAGAGTAACTTTTCAACTCTCTGAAATTACAATATGCATTATTAAGAGCACTGTAATTTTCTTACATACATAATGCATGGAGGCTGTTGTATTTATAAACTTCCTACAAACCTCTAGAATGCTCTACAGAAGTTAGGGTGAGGATAGAAGTCTGGAATGTTTTTTTTTTATACAGAGAGAATCTTGGAATGTATAATAAATAATCACCTACTTAGGGCAGCATTGCGGATGAAATAAGCATTAATCCAACACATATATTGTTGCTGGGTGCTCACAACAGAAACATAATATGAATGCAGGTTACAGGATAGGTTAAAGCTTCTACTGGAAGCATGAGATTTGCTGGAGATTGAGCTGGTCCAGTAGCTTGACTTCGACTCCAGCGAATCTGATCTCCAAGCCTGAAGCTTTTCATTTAACGGGACCCTATTTCGCCTGAAAGAGTTGCAGTCATTGTAAAAGAGTGAACTTTGCATTCAGAAAGGTGAAGGACAGAGCCATTGAAGATGGGATCGTCTACAACAGAGGCTTGGTAGGCATTGGAAATTAATCCGCCAAAATCCAAGTGGAAATGGAAATCTTGATATAATCTGAAGAACCAGGGTTCGAAGCATTTCCTACATCCCTATCGTCTTTTTAAGGCAATCTGTTAAATATCTGGTGTGCCTGTCTTTGACGCAATTTGTTAAACATTTGCTTTTACATACCTTAGAAAACATGGCACACATGCAGAACTCCAAACGTGGAACGCATGCCACCGGGTAAGGTAGTGGGAATTTGAAAAAGTGGGCCCAATCTAAAAAAAAATTATTTCCAGCATATTAAAATAGTTTGTTCATTCAATTAAATTGCTTTGCAAATGACTTATTTATTTTGCCCCATGTTTTCCT
>MU228047.1:288016-319296 GCA_018584345.1 Thuja plicata | reverse complement strand
TGGGGTACAATCTGGAAAACTCCTAGGATACATTGTTTCAGCAAAAGGCATTGAAGTAGATCCTGAAAAGGTACAAGCAATAATGGACATGGACATTCCAAAGAATATTAGTCAAATGAGGTCACTTTAAGGAAGACTTCAATCTATCAGAAGATTCATTTCTCAATTGGCGAAAAAATGCCATTCTTTCACCAGATTACTACATAAAGACACCGTCTTCACATGGGTTGAGGAGTGTGATAAAGGCTTTTTATTATTGAAAACATACTTGATGAATCCACCTATCTTAATGTCACCAATTCAAGGAAAACCTTTATTACTCTACATTTTGGCAATGGAAAGATCTTTAGGAGTTTTATTGGCACAAGAGGATAAGAAAGGAAAAGAAAGAGCTATCTACTATCTGAGTAGAACCTTGATCAAATATGAGTTAAATTATAGCTTCATGGAAAGGGCTTACCTAGCAGTGGTATTTGCCTCTCAAAAGTTAAGACACTATATGTTGTTGCATAAGGTGAAATTCATAGCTAAGATTGATCCCTTGAAATACTTACTTAGCAAAAAAACTTTAACAGGAAGGATTGCGAAGTGGGTCATGGTACTTAGTGAATTCAACATTGAATATGTTGATAGAAAAGCAATCAAAGGTCAAGTTATAGATGATCAATTGGTCAAATATCCTCAAGAATCTACACATCCTATACAAGTGGAATTCCTAGATTTTGAAATTGTGAATGTCGAAGCTAAGACATGGACTCTATACCTTGATGGATCATTTACCCAAAATGGCAGTGGGGCAGGCATTCTTTTGATTACACCACAAGGTTACACAATCCCAAAATCTTACAAGTTATTGTTCCCTTGCACCGATAACATAGCAGAGTATGAAGCTTTGGTCATAGGAATCAAGACAACCTTGGAATGGAATGTCACAGAATTACAAGTCTATGGGGACACTCAATTAGTCATTAATCAAGTTAATCATGAATATAATACTAAGGATGAAAAAATAATGCCTTACAAGAAATTGGTGGATAACTGGAAGAAGTACTTTTCTTTGATTGCTTTTGCACAAATTCCAAGAGACAAGAATAGAGTAGCAGATGCAATGGCTACTTTGGTATCTTTACTTCAGTTACCTGATCAAAATGAAAAGTATGAGTTCTTGGTGGAAGAATTGGTGAAACCAACATTTGAGCTACTTGATACCCAAATTATTGCCCTTTTACATGGACATGACTCTCCATGGTATGGACCCATCTATTCCCACCTCAAAAATCAAACCCTACCTATGGACCAAACCCGCGCTCAAAATCAAAATTTCATAAGACAAGTCACCCGTTATACTATCCTTTCTGACACATTGTATCGTAAAGGTCTTGACAGAACACTCCTTAGATGCCTAAAGGAAGATTAATCGAAATTAGCTTTAAAAGACGTCCACGAGAGGATTTGTGGGTCACATTCAAATGGCTTAAACCTAGCTAAGAAAATCTTACGTAGGGGGTACTTTTGGAAAACCTTAGAAAGAGATGCTTGTTAATATGTTAAAGTTTACAAGAAATGTCAATACCATGGAAACTTGATTCATACACCAGCACAAGAATTACACCCTTTTGTCACACCATGGCCATTCTATCAATGGGGTTTTGACTTGATTGGCATGATTTATCCACCTTCTTCAAACAGACATAAGTATATAATCACAAAGACATAATACTTTACTAAATGGGTTGAAGTTGTCCCTTTATCAACTGCAATAGGAAAACAAATTTCCATGATTATCCTAAATATATCATTTTTAGATATGGCATTCCTCATGCCATCATCACGGATAATGGAAAACTATTTAAGAACAAAGATATTGATGAACTTTGTGACACATTCCACATTACACGTCACTCTTCATCCATTTACTATCCCCAAGGTAATAGACAAGCAGAAGCTACTAATAAGAACATCCTTGAAATCTTTAAGAGATCCGTTGGAAAATTAGGAAAGGATTGGCACCTTCAAATCAATCCAACATTATGGGCCTATAGGACTAGTATTCAAACCCCAACAGGAGCTACACCTTTTTCTTTGGTTTATGGGGCCGAAGCTGTTCTTCCTTTAGAAGTTGAAATATCATCCCTCAGAGTCTCATTGCATGGATTAATAACGGATGACAATTATAGAGTTTCCCGCCTTCAACATTTGGAATTATTGGAGGAACATCAGACTAAAGCCTATGATCATTTGAAAGTGTATCATAATCAAATTTCTAGGAACTATAACAAACATATCAAGCTAAGAAACTTTCAAATAGGGGATCTAGTATTGAGAGAAAATCCAAAAAATCAGGCTGATAGAGAAAAGAAAGGAAAGTGGGAAGAAAATTGGCTTGGTCCTTTTGTCATTGTTTCTTCATTTGGAACAGGGACCTACAAATTGGCTGATTGTGATGGTGATGAATTGCTAGAACCTATCAATAGCATTCATCTTAAGAGGTTCCACACCTAATTCATTGCAAAGAGTATCAGAATAAAGAGTATAAGTTGAGAGTATCAGACGAGTCAAGCATCACCTTTGTACATTGGGAAAATTCAAAAATACCAAAAAAATAAAAAAAGATCAAAAATACCAAAAAAATCAGAAAAAATAAAAAATACCAAAAAAATTAATCTAAAATTCAAAAAGCCAAAAACATTTGAAAAAGAGGAAAAAAAAAGTGCCTTGGTGAAAACCTAGCAATAGGCACCTTGGTAGCAAAAAAAAGAAAAAAGAGAAAACAACATTGGATGATCTAGTTTTGAAGTGCAATTGTGTGGGAGATTACCTGTGCTTTAGCACTCCAATGGAAAGAGCAATAATCCCAAGAGGTGAAAACCTGGAAATAGGCACCTTTTATCCCTTAGGTTTTTCCTAGTTGCATTTATACATATTGCGGTTCCTCATCTCGCTTGTCCATATCCTCATTGCATCCTTCATTTGTGCATTGCCCTAATAAAGTCTCAGAGATGCATTTTGTCACATTCTAGGTTCAATTGCCCTAAGTTTCACATTGATCACATTTATCACTTGGGGGCACACATCATAGATTTTGGTACCAACCGGATTCAATAGTGCAACATTTTGGTCACACATCAGAAGCAAATTTTTGGATTCAGGAGAGACATTTTGGAACCTTTGATGAATATCATTGTTTAACCCTAAATAGTTTGATCGCATAATATGATCCTTGAGTCTCATTGCCTTATTTTATCAGGATTAAAAATTGACACACCCTAAATGATCAGATTGTCTGGAATTCTTATTTGAAAATCTTGATTCATTTCACAAACACTTGGAATTTTTGATGAGTTTTTCATTGACTTTTTCGAGTCATGTTCTTTTTAGCTACTCAATGATGTTTCGACTAGATTGGCAATGATAAGAGACATGATGTTTTCTTAAGCTTCTGAGTGCCTATTTTGAGGAAGATTCTTCAACTTGTGTGAATTTGTCTAAGGACATGGTCATAAAGGAACCATAGAGGACATTCATATGGGATGGAGGGTTAACCTTTGTTTGTTTACACAAAAGGATACCTTGGTTATTTATATTTTCCATATCTTAATACCAACATCCACTTGCAACATTGAACCTGATTAAACCGGTATTCATACTCCCATAGTTGGTCATTCAACTAGTGAGGGTTGTACTTGGTTTCGTAGAAGGGGTTACCATACGAGGGAAAGTCATATTCATATTCTTATGGTCACAGTGGCACCAGTAAGGATTATATTGACTCCTAGTTCCACAATGCTCTATGATGAAAATATATCTCAGTTTGCATTTCTTTTGCAAACCTCAAGGACAATTAGTTGCATTGCATTTTGAATGTTAGATTAGTTATATCTTCATGTTAGATTAGTTGCATGTTGCTTTTTAGCTTAAATGTGTTCTCCAAAGCTTAGTTCTCAAATGGCTTCTCTTTCTAGGATTTTTTCCAAGTTCAAGGCGGGGATAAAAGTTGACAACACTTCATCAATTTAATGGTTTCAAGTCATTCAACATGAGATTTTCCTTTGCATTCATCATCATTAGTCATTAGTCATTAGTCATTATATATTCATGTCAAGAGAAAAATAAGAAAAAGAAACATTAATCATTATTCATTTATCCATATCATCATTTAGAACTGCATCTCATAAGTTAAAATTGCATACATCCAAAAAAATAAAAAGATAGTTGCATTTCATTTACCATAGCACTAAGTATTGCATTCATTGCATTGCATAATCCATACATGGTCAAATCAGAAAAGCATATAGAAATAAGTTGCATTAACATCATTTGCATCCACTTATCTATGTCCTACTCTATGACATTTGCATCCATAGCCCAATAGAAATAAATGCATCATAGAAACATGTAGATATGCATAAAAGGAAATCTCATAACATCATCAAAGGAGGAATCAAAGATCATCGTAGATAAATGTCCATCATCAATGTCTATAACATAAAATAGTACATCAAAAGTACATCAAAATAATGGTCCATACATCAAAGTCCTGATAAAAAAAAAACATATGATACATCATCAATGTTATATATCATGGGTCCAAATCTGTCTCATGACCCAGCAGGGGCACCTGATCCATCTCTAGCTAAACCTGTGCCTGAACCCCCTACACCATCAGGATCCCTATCACCTGCTCTATCCTGTGCACTAGGAGGTGCCTGACTCGTGCTCGCACTGGTAGGTAACTGAGCCAGAGTAGCCAGAAACTGCTGTAGCATAGTCGTAACCTGATCCAATCTTGCTGTCACTATAGTCATCCCTGCCTATAAACCCCAAACATCTTGTACTATATCATCAGTAACGGGAGGAACTAGAGGTTCCTGTGATGCTACAGGAGCTTGTGGTGCTTGAGGCACTAAGGGTACCTGCAGTATCACCTGTGCCATACTGACTTGTGGATCCACCTGTGGTCTTTGTCCCTAAACTGGAACCTGTCTAGCCACCTGGACACGTCTATGTCTATGTCTGGCCCAATCTGCATCAACTCTCAAAGGAACTTGATCTGGAGCTACCTATACCTATGCTCGTCTCTGCCTAGGCTGCCTGATTCCGCCACCTCGGCCTCTCACATGACCACCTCTCATCCGAGGTCCAACTGCTCTTTGTACCTGAAGCACCCTAGGTACCCTCTGAACTCTGTTCCTGCGTGGTCTGTCGCTATCATCCCTATCATCACCATCTTCTCCATCATCATCTGAGAGCTCATAAACATTAGGAATAGGCTCTGCTAGATCAGTAAAATGAATGAACCGATGTCGCAAGAACCACTCACGATACTCAGCCGACATCCCTGCATCTGCCACCTGTGGCATCATATCCCATACCCCATATCCAAGCTGATCTATCTGCAAACAAGCTGACTAGTAGTCAACTTGTGCTCCCCACATCGATCTCTTAGCCTATACTCTGGCATAAAGTTTCATACCCTGTGGCATATCATGCATCCCGCCGAACTGACAGAGTACTCTCCCATAGCAAAATCTCTCAATGACCAATGGTGATCGACCTATCATCCATCAAGGTGAAAACATATATGGTAACTCATCGTCATCCTCCCGCCACCTCTCACACTATAGATATGACCTCCATACCACCTGATCAATGTCATCGATGGTACGTCTCCAAAAATTGACCTTCCCCAGACGATGCTGGACAACCATGCCATCATATAGAAAAGCATATGGATAACCACGAACCTAAACTTGAGCTGAGACTGGCCTCATAATAGGCAGATGCTCCCAAGTCCATAACTGTAATAATACCGCACCTGTAGAAATAGCTACACTGCGTCGATACACATTCTCGTGAAGATCATGATATAACTGGGCCAAAACACAAGAACCCCAATCGTATCTTCGTGGATGTGCAATCAGGTCCTCTAAGATCCAACCCCATCTGACTGCAAAACCACGACCTTTCCTATCTGGTAAAAGTAATCCCCCAATCACAGCACCTAATAACGCTAGTAAAGTGGAAAATGAGGCAAACTGCGCCCAAGTAATGCAATCATCTACAATGGTGTTATCTCCAAACACCTGTCTGCATACACTGAATCATAATACACCCGCACTCCATGAGTCAGGATCTTCAATAATCTATATACATCCTCTGGCGTAATAGTCATCTCACCAAGAGGTAAATGAAAGGTATTATGGTCAGAGTGCCATCGCTCTGCCATAGCTGTCAACAAACCTCAGTTCAACTAAAATCGAGGGAGATCTAAAAGGAAACTGAGTCCACATGTCTCAATCGTACGCTGCTCAGGAGGCGTAAGCTCATCTACTAAATTAAAAATCCATAATGCTACACCTCGTACCCACAACTTCCGGTAATGTTCCTATATTTTGAAACAAAGTGCATCATGTTAGTTTTTCTCTTGATGAACCATTCTAAGTCAATCACAAAACATTAAATCTATCTTTGCTCTAACTTGAGCGTATCAACTTATTTCTCCTAACCTCTATATCATGAGACACAAGGAAAATTTGTAATCTTTTTTAATCATATCTGATTGAACTATCAAACATTCATCATTATGACTTTTCTAATATCCTAAACACTACGTGACATTCTGGACAAACATTTTCTAGCTTGGAATCTAATTGGGTCATCTGGACGATCAATCGCACTGAGATCATCTATTTCCTATATCAAATTTTTAATTTTATGGTAGGCGGCACTTAACTTAGTGTACGCGGATTTTTAAGCCTCGTGGCTTTTTAAACTTTAAAAGTGGCTCTTTACCACTCGGAGGTGGCGCTTAAACAATTAGGCGGTCTTTTACACGCTTACGCAACTTTTCACAAACTCATACGCGGCCTTTAAAAACTAGGGTTTTTCCAGGAGGCTCATTATTTTTGGGTGACAATTTTACCCTAGCTCCTACACGGCTAAGGATTGCGCATATGCGGCTTTTCACAATGCGGACGTGGCTTTTCTCTGCCCTACGTGGCATTTTACCTATCCTACATAGCATTTTGCTAAACTTTTCCTAGAAAGCAATAAAAAGCTGTATTAAATGCTATTTCAAAAGCAATAAATGCATTAAAGGAGTTCGAACCACTCACCGGAGGCCCATAGTTAGGACGTCTTTGATATCTGCGCGCTTGCTCAAATCTGTGCTCTCGAATGGGGACCACCATCGCTGTTAATCGTTAGTAACTCAGAGCAAAATCTCAATAGTAAAAAGTGAAAATGAATAGTAAATTTGGGTTTTTCAACCTATTTAAGCTATTTTAACCTATTTTATGAGATTTTTGACCCAGTCAACCCTAATCTACATGTTTTGCCTACTGGGGCATTTGTTCGACATCTTTCCACATCATTGCTATCGAAAATGCAATCATCTTGGATCTCTTCTATCAGCATTGTTCATCAAATTTTTTTACATACGATCAATATGATTTCATTTCTGAGGGGGCATCATCATATCATCAAACTAGGATTCTGCATCATATCTTGTATCAAATCTGGGGCATTAAAATTTCAAACTTTTCATATCGGAGTTTTCATATCATAATTTCATATCAGAGCATTATATCAGAGTTTCATATCAGAGCATCATATCAGGATTTCACATCAGGGTTTCATATCAAATTTTCATATCAAGGTTTCATATCAGGGTTTCATATCAGGCTTTCATATCAAAGTTTCATATCAGATTTTCATATTAGTCAATCAGCTCATCAACATCGAATCAATGATTAGGACAATCAAGCTTTCTTTGAATCAATGCGCTTCGCACATCAATTCAAAGAGGGGCATTTGTAGACACCTAAAATTGACTAGGTGTATCTCAAGCATTCCAAACTGTAAATCTTAGCTCAATGCTTCAAAATGTCATCTCATTTGCAAAACAAATGGATCAAATCAAATGGACCAAAATCAAATAAAATTAAAAGATCAAATAATCATGAAATCAAATAATTAAATTCAAGCCTAAAGAGATTAATCAAATCATGCAATTGATTTTTCAACTGTATAGTTCAAATCAAAAAGATTAAATCCAACCCTTTCACCCTTCCATGGCTAATTTAATTAAATGATGGAGTTATTTAATTCCTAATATCTTTGAGACAACCAACCAACTTTCCCTCCATTTGAAAACACCTCAAAGCTTTTGACTTAACCAAACTTTGATCATGATTAACTTACTCTACCCCCTACCCTTGGGAAAATGCTATAAATACAAGCCATTTCCTTTGTGTTTGGGATCCAAGATTTTTAAGAGTAAAATCATCCTTACTATAGGCATATTGAGAGCATTTAATAGCATTGGAGAGCTTTTGAGAGAATTTTAGCATTTGCATTAGCATTTTAGCATATCATGTTTAGGAGCATTTGTTATTTTCTCACATATCTTTGAGAATTTTGAGCATTTTTAAGAATTCTAAGCTAGATTGTAGCATTTTTTTATCATTCATATCTCGTTCTAGGATTGTCCTTGAGAGAGATTAAGCCTAAGAGCTCTCTTAACAAAGCTTGGATAGAGAACCATGAGATGAAATAGATTCTTAGCTTCAATTCTTAGATTAATTTGTATTGTCTTTCCATAGAATTGTTTCTCTTAATCTTAATTTCATGAAGGTGTATTTTCATACACACAGTATTATACCATTTAAACATCTTTAATGCTTCTAATTTATCTTTTAAGAACGTAAATGTCATCATTCTAGAATAATCATCTATAAAGAGAATGAAATACCTATCTCCGTAGTAACTCTTTGTCCTCATGGGTCCACATAAATTAGTATGGACTAATTCTATAATTGCATTAGATGTATGGGCTTTACTCTTGAAACTAGACTTTGTCATCTTACCTTTTTGACAATTCTTGCACATGATGTGTTCGGGCTTTGACATGCTTGGTAAGCATCTGACTTTCCTTTTATTGCTTATCTTTATCATGTTGTCAAAATTCACATGACACAATCACTTATGCCACAACCATATGTCTTTGTTTCTATCCATTAAACAAGTGGTGTTAACGTCATAAGGATATAAAAGGTTACCTTTTTTCTATTCACCAGTTCCGATCAACCTTCCTGATTCATTGAAGATCTTTGCCTTCTTATTTAAAATGTTACTCGGTGACCTTTATTATTCAGTTGTGAAACACAAAATAGATTATAATTCACTCCTTTTACCCAGTAAGAATTTTCACATTTGATCAGGTTATTCAACATTATGGTTCCTTTACCTTCAATTGGACAAGGTGTGTCATTACCCATTCTTACTGATCCACCATTATAGTAATCAAAAGTTTCAAAATTTTATTTATCACCAGTCATGTGGTGAGTGTAGCCACTATCTATAATCCAGACATCATTCTCGCTAACCTTAGATATGAGTGCAGTCTCTACATACCTTTCTTCTTCTTTGTCTGAATCATCCTTCATGGCTATAAATACCATCTCAATGTTTTCTTCAGATTCGATGTCAGTATCATCAACTCTATTCTCAGCCAGGTAACAAGCTTTCTTTCCTTTGTCCTTGTAGTCTTGGGTATCTCTTCTATCAGATTGTCAGTTGCTTCGGTAATCTCTGTTATCACCTCGGTCAAACTTCTTTACATATATTCTATCATTACTTCTTTCATCTTTTCTTCTATTAGGACATCTTGCAACAAAGTGTCCATCCTCTTTACAATTAAAACATATAAGTGGTAATTTACCTTTGTATCTACCTTTGCCTCTCTGTAATCTTCTTACCATTAGTGTTTCAATCTCATCAAGTCTTTTTTTATCACTATCATTTCTAATAGTGTATCTATGACTTGACTTACTTATTTTCAAAGAAGATTTGAATGCAGATTCTATAGATGGTAAGACACTGTTATCAAAGTTATTCATCTCAAATGAAATCAGTCTACCAATCAGACTATATAGAGTAATAGTATTGTTTGCATCTGCTCTCATTTCTTGTATAGAAGATACTCTAATAGCATATACAGGCCGTAAGGTTCTTAGGATTTTACTTACCACTGTCTCTTCTTCAAGTACACCTCCAAGTCCTTAGATAACATTAACTACCTCTTTGATTGTGCAACTGTACTTAGTGATATTTTCTTCTTCTTTCATCCTTAGGTCATAAAACCTCCCTCTTAGGCTTTCTACTTTGGCTGTTAGTACATTAGCATCTCCTCCATGTACCATCTTTAATTTATCCCACATTTACTTTGCACAGGTGGAGGTTTTGACATCTTCAAACTCAACATTGGAGAGTGATGAAGCAAGTTACATCATCATGCAATTATGCTCATGCTTTTCTCTCAATTTCTCAAGTGTGTGATGTCCTTTATCTAGGTGTTGAGTAACATCATTACCAATACCTGATAGGTGGAGTCTTATTCTACTTTTCCATGATGCAAATTTGTCTTTATTCAACTTGGGCACATCTCGTTTGTTCATCTTGAGATCTTTTTCTTGATTTGTTAAACTCCCTTTCTAAGCACACAAGCTCTGATACCAATTGTTAGAATAAGTGAGAGGGGGGGGGGGGGGGGGGGAANGGGGGTGAATCAGTGGCCTAAAAAATATTCCAATAAATCAGCCCCAAAACTTAGTAACACAATATTAAGCCTCTAGTTATCTTCAGTCCTACAAGAGATGAATGCCTTAAAACAATCTTAATAAATAACTACTTCTTAGAGTTCACTGTTAAACCTTATTCTTACTGTTTACTGATTAGCAGTCTTTCATTTACCAAAAAATAGTAAATTGCTTAGTGTATATTGATCAATCCAAAATTATTTATGTATAATGCAAACCACTAAAGTAATGACTCATAGACACATTGACACATTGATTTTTAACGTAGAAACCATGTTAAGGGAAAAACCACTTGGGATCGGTAACCCAAAATTTTCACTCTTCTAAAGTGAGCTCGGTGAAGAGCCAACCTTGTAAAGGTTACAAATACACTATTAGGTGTGACCTTGTTAGAGGATTTAAATAGAATAGTTTGTCACTTGATATCAGGCATCTCTATGCTACCTTCTATGACCAAACCTAGTGTAGTTTGTCAAATGGTATCTGGCATCGCATGCTATCTTTATGATCAAAACTTTTGATACTCCTTGGGATGTATCTCAATAGAGAAAGGATTGTTAAGTCTTGCTCGGTTAAGAGACTTTCTGAATCAATGGTTAAACTGAAACAATAAATGATAGGTTTACATACAACTTAGACTTGCAAATTTTTAGATCTATTGTAAGCTCATAATACCTTTCTGATCAATGTATCTTTTCAATACCTTTTCTCCACTTCTTTCTGCTCGATGATGATGTGCTTCTTTGTTGCTCAGTGTCTGCAGAAATCTTTAGCTCTTTCCTCAGCTTGATTGATCAGGACTGTATGAAGTTGTTCTTCATCAGTTTCTCTTCAACATCCTCTTTCTCTATTCACTCCCTTAGTTCATAATGAATTAGATTGTCTCTTTATAGACATGATATCACCATTTCTCACTTCTTGATTTTCTTGTTCTTGGCATGATCCGCATTTTAGCCAATCTTGCTTTAAAGTTTTACTCACGTTTTGTCCCGTAGATTTCTCTATGACAACTGGATAAAACAACTTTAAATATTTTAATTATCTCTGGCTTTTACTTGTCGATGAAAACAATGTTAACAACCAGTTAAGTCTATCTTTACCTCTTGCCAGCTAAGTATTTTGTCATTTCTAAACTTTAGTTAATTTTTGTGTTTAACTCTTTGATAGCTTCGGTCAACACTTCGTTTCTCCTTGGGCTTCTCCATCGGGGTTGTCTGTCCGTCGGACATCACTATGAAGTTTTTCTCATTAGTTATGCTTGTGATTCTACTCATCAGTAATGCTTGTCAGTTTTCTTGCTCGGGCATTACTGTGACTTTGCTCTCGGGTTTCTCTATTCGTCGAGTTCCACTAACCGTCAGTGCTTGTAGACACTTAGTGAATGCTGATCTATTATGCATTACTAAAAGAATAATCTTTATCTCTCTGATTCTCTAAAGTCTTTTGACACTTTGTATATAACCGATCATATTATATCAAGTTGAAATCAATGACAATACAATACATTAACTGATTTAATGTCTTGCATTATCTTTCTACATTTCGGTAATCAACTTAACATCTTCAAACATTCAATCAGTTATATGTCATTAGATGTAAGTTTTTATGGGAATCAAGTGGGAAGAGGGAAAATGAAAGGGGTGACTTGAGGTGAGTTTGTAAATGGCAAAAAAATCTTTAAATATAAACTAGCCACTAAACTAACATTGTACATCATCAAGTAACAATATTTTAGAACATAGCTCAAATCTAGAGCACTGGAAAGCATCCTCCACAAGGATGGTCTTTCAAAGTTGAGAAAGGTTCTTGTTTGTTTCACCTAACTTGTTTGCATTTACTATGTTTATGTATTTTTCTGGTGAATTTCACCCTTGTAGTTTTAAAATTGAAATCTTAATTTAAGAGTATGAACATTATCGAGTGAGTTTATTTTTCATTTTTACTATTTTTTATTTTCTTGAATTTTTAATTTTTAGACTTTAGGAGCATTTAGACACCTTAACCTAACCCCTTTCTACTAGGAACATGTGAAGACTCATTAAAAAGGATAATGTAAGATAAGGTGAATGGGGTTAGATGTAATAAAATGGGTATATTTTAGCTTCTTAGCCTTCCCCTTGATAAGGATTGTTGAGGAGACATACTCATTAGTTTTTAGATAATAGTATAGGCTAGATTACCAAATGTGACTAGAATAAAAACATGATAGGAACTAAGATGATAATTTTAAATATCAAAGCTACGGTATTCACATTATCGGGAATGTAATTGGAATAGATATTATTTTGTAATCAACGACTCACATGAACTAGTAGAGATGACATATATATTCACAAGCATTATGAAACAAAAAAAAAAGACTCAAAACCTCACTTTGATCAGATGCATGGAGATGATGGTTCTTCCATAAGAAAAGGTGTCAGTGGTCATGATATTTATGTATGTAATATGGTGAGTTGCATCAAATTACTAGGTAGAAAACAAGGAATAAAGTAGAGAACACAAGCTTGCAACTGTAAAATCAAGTCCTAAGCCTAAACCTACTCAACCAATGAAGAAAAAAACTTGAAATACAATGAAATGGAAGCAAACCAAATTGATAATGCACCACATTTGCATGACCTATATTGTTCTTCTTTATCTTCTCAAATGCCCTCATATTTGTATGTGTGCAAAGCTAATTTGAAAGTGTGAAACGATATGATAATGACAAGAACACAATCAAAGATGTGGCTAGAGTAAAATGAGGAATTGATTCAAAATTTATAGGAGATCAAGGATTGGCGTAGTGGCAAGGATCAACTTCATACTTAGAGTGATTAAGGTCCATGATTGAAGGAAAGAATTTGTTAAGTGGAGAAAGAGGTAGAGGAAATAGGAAAGTGTGAGTGAAAAGTGGAGAAGGAGAGGAGTTAATTTGGAAAGATGGAAGAGATAAGTGGAGAGTAGAATTTGGTAAGTGGAGTCGAGAGTGGTGAAAAAATAGAAATTTAGGGGGTTAAGTGGGAAAGTAAATATATTTCACCCACACATTTGGGAGATAATTAAATAAACTAAAATTTATTTAATTAAGAATGTCATGAGAAATGGATCAAATAATTACAATAATTATATGACCTTAGAAGAATGATAATTAATTAGAGGATTAAATAATTAAATAAATATTTAATCTAAGAGAAAAAGTTAGGGTAATTAAATGATGAAAGAGATTACATAATTAAACAATTATTTAATCCAAGAGGAATAAAATTTTTAGGGTGACTAGACAACAAAGGTTGATCGATTAGAAGAAATGTTGAAATGACAATGAAATAATTAAAAATTATTCAATTGAAGGGTAGAAGAATAACACATATATTAGGCTAATAATTAAGATCATTCTATCGATATAACTGAAAAAATAGTGAAAAGCATCATCGTTGTGCAACAAATGATTTTTCGTGTCTAGATTTTGCCTCACTTTGAGATAGTAAAAATTTAAGTGTTGTTTTAAAGAAAATTAGAAAAACTTTATTCAGATTATGCGCTAGTGGAATGTGAGATGGAGGTATGATGAGCCTTCAAGAGAATGTTTGTGCATTAAAGGCATGAATGGTCTCTCAAAATAAGAAGAAGAATATTAGATGAAAGATGAAATTGGATAAACTAGGAGGATGGTTAGTAAGAACTGAAGGATTTTAGTTGATGTGAAAATAGATTGAGACTTTAACTTTCATTTAGTGCAATTTTATCATCATTGAGCATTATTATATGACAAATAGATATATTTTCACCAAGGCATAGAAACTCAATATGATTATGCTATCCATTTGTGTTGATAGGCACATTACAAACAAGGAACATTTTCATCCATTCTCAAAATTGTATGTTGAAGGTCGAGGTATGTGTGATAATCACAACCACAATGATTTATGACCTTAGATTTGCATAGGATCTTTGCCAAATAAACATGCCAAAATGGACATCCAAATCACACTTGCCCCAAAACTTCATGAAAACATCCTACAAAGAGAAAATGAAAACAAAAACATGAACCATCATCACTCCTCTAATCACTTGTGGATATCCTTGAGTAGCATAAGAAACACAATAAAAAATAAGATAAGAATCACTTGACCAAACAAGTCAACAACCATATTGATATTTTTGTCAACAAGGATTGTGTTTATTATGGTCATGATGTCTAGTTTCAGAAATGAAGTACCCAATGTAAGATAGATTTGTTTGGTTTTGAACATATTGCACCATATATAAGACAAATGATAGTTGATAAAGATTGATGTTGTTTGATTGGACAAGTTGATTAGTTTTATTACAGACTAGGTTGATAGTTTGTTTATTGTTGTGTGATTTGTTAAGCTCAGTGTTTTGTGTTTCATGGATATGTTTTCTCAAATATTTGTCTTTGCAAGGGACCATTTATTATGGATAGTCAAATGATAATGTTTTTGGATTTTGATTTTATTTTTAATTTTAGGGTTTTGGGGGTTATTTCAGTTTTTGGATTTTTTATAGTTTTTCTATAGGATATGAGTGGAAGGCCTTTAAACAGTGAAAGGCAATGGATTTTGGGCAAAATCAGCTCTTTAAATGAGAGAGAAGCTAAAAAAAACAAGGTTTTATGGAGGCATTGCATGTATGCGGACAACAAGCTTTGAGTTGATTAAAAAAGTTAATACATTTTTAGATTTCTTCTAGACTTTTTATGAATGATGTTGTTTTATGTTCAATACTTTTTGCAATTTATTTTGATTTTTTAGGACATTTTTTAATTTTTAAAGATTTTCTCAAGACATTTTATGATTTTTTGGATTTTTCAGAATTTATTTTTATTTTTTAGGGATTTTTGAAATTATTGAAGATTTATTATCAAGAAAGATGTATGTGTTTGTCCCTAATGTCTAGCAAGGCATAGAACATTAAGAATGGATAAATGAACTATTGGGATGGAAATGGATAGATAAAGGATGGTGTTATCTTATTATGGAATTAGAGCTAGTTTGGTTTGCAAGGACTATCACACAATGGGATAAAATGTGTTTCCAAGCTAAGGGAATAGGTATGGAAAATTTAGTGAAGGCAAGTTACATTGAATGGAATGTGGTCCATAGGAATGTACATGTCAAGAGGTTTGTGAAAACATATTTTGTGTTTTATGTCCTTGGTTTGAATCAAGATCAAGGAATGGATTCATATAAACTAGAGAGGATATATGGACACGATAATCAAGATTATAAATAGATAAGATAAGGGATATGTATTGAAGGGGGTGGATAAGGTAAGGGACATTGATTAAAGGGGTGTGTATAGGGTGAAGCAGATAGGATGTATTATACTTGTGGAGATCCTTAGGTTTGTGAAGCTTAAAGGTGGAAAACTATATATGGATGTAAATAAGATGATATATGTGAGGGATGAAGTATGATGGAGGATGTGGTGGGTAGGATAGCGTGGATGAAACTTGCCCATAAGTGTAGAATACAAGAGGGTGATGGTTTACACATGATACTTGTTTTCTAGGTTTTCATTATGACACTTGCCCAAGATGCCATAAGATGTGATTTTCACCTGTGGACAAATTATTTATCTATACTATTTTTTTCTTTTTGACCTTGATTTTTTTCAATTTTTTTGGAAGATAATTGATGTAAGATAGGAGATGGAGGAAGGAATCAAGAATGTCATTATTTGGATGGTACCCTTGAAAGATGTGCTAGAATAGACCATGGCTATTGGAGGTATGATCAAAAATTTTGGTAGGATGATGGATGGGTAGATGAGATGAATATGAAGATGCAATGGGGTAAGAATTTATCTAAAAGGTTGGATAGGATGGATGGTAGGATGGAAAATAGGTGTTGGATAATGGATAAGGTGTAGGAAGATTTATTCTTAGGTTGATGAAAATGTTGGCAATATCAACTAACACACACCTTGAGAGGTGATGGAGTGATAGAGGAAAATTGGGTTTTGGATTTTGATATTTTGATGGAGTGGATGTGTATTTTGGGACATAAGGACCCAAAATGGATGAAGAAGGAGGAGGATTTAGGATAGTGGATTTTGGGACATATGGACCCAAAAAAGATTTGGAAGGTGGGATTTATTTAGATGAACGAATGAAGGAAGCCTTTGGAATAATAAGTTTGGATTCCCATTTTAATTTTTCTTTGGGATGTAGAGCTTCTTGAGTAACTTCGGAATCCAAATGGTTTTTATTTATCTTTTTGATTAGTTATGAGCCTCTATAGCCTTTAAATATTTAATTTTTCTTTTGGATCAAATCTTGCTTTATTTTTACATGTATTTCAGATGATACATGTTTTTGATATTAAAGCAGCCAAAGCAAGGGGGTTGGCCTGTTACAAAGAAGTAAAAATAGCACAAGACGTGCATCCTCTTACAAAAATAAACAATAACAACACATTATCAGCCAATGCCCTTCTTTAACATCAAAAACCAAGTAACCCAACCAAACCACCCGAAAGTAAAGGTATTGAAACAACCACCCTTAACAACATAGTCGGAAATCAAACAATGAAAACCAAAAAGCATAATCCTACAAGAAAAGTTAATAGAACCCAGTCTATCCAAAAAAAAAAGCTAAACCATCTACTAATACCACTATTAGTTTCAAAATAACAAAAAGTATTAACTTGGCCCTTAGGGGTCATCCACCACAAAAAATTTTAAACCAACATAAAAAAACAACAAGAAGATCACTTGGGGTTATTTCTCCTTGAATTAATCAACAACTTGAACCAGTCCTCGGCCAGGAACTGAAACATCTTCCCCTCTTCCTTTTCCTTTGTTGAATCCTTCTGGTTCTCCTGGTGTAGTAAATGGAGGGTCATGGCTGACAAGTGCATGACCTTCACAACAAAGTATGCCAGCGTAGTGAAGCTCAAATTAAGGTCATTAACCTTACCATTTAGCATCTGCATATCCTCCTTCATCTGTTGCAACTTCACAATTATCTATTGCAGCTCCACATTGTGGTCATCCATCCTGATTTTTGAGGCTCCATCCATCTCCTCCTCCTTCCCTTTAGTGCAGCCCTTATTGTCATCTATTTTAGTCTCCTTGTTGTTAAATCCCAGAGGCGAAGTAGCAGTAAGAGGGGAATCCTTCCTATCCTCCCCAGAGTCCTTTTTAGCCAACAAATCCACATAATTCAGCTTGAAACTGACCAAAATGTGGGTCAAGTCCTTGCTCCTTTCTCCTTCTGCCATAGCCGAGGTACTCTTTCCCTTTCCCATGTCTGAGCTATCCTCTTCCCTAGTCTTTTTTCTCTGACTCTTTTTGTTTTTCTATGACTTTCATTGTCTTCTTTATTAGAATCATCAATGTTAATGTGATCATCCCTTTTAATCACATCGGACCCCAAAGTAGGATTTTTAATTCTTTTTCCCGAGGAAGTGGGGATATTCAAGGAAGAATCTGGAGGAGAAGGGATCACCTCATCATTCCTAGGGTTACCAGTAGGGTTAGTGATATTTTTGTGCAAGGAGACAAATCTGGGAGGGAATAAGGCATGGTGGAAATTGTACAGGCAGACAATTAACCCTTGATGTAAAATATAGTAGTTCTTTTTTGCTTCCTTCTTAGCACGCACATCCACCATAGATACTTCAAGAGAATGAAGCAGGAAAAAAAGGGATGGAAATTTCTTCACTATAATGGAAGTGATTTAACAGAGGGAAATGATAATTGTAGTTGGTCCCAAATCTACCCTTGAGCATAAGATATTTCATAAGAATAAGGCATACCTCATTACAGGGCTCCGACAATCCATCACATTTGAAACCCCCATGAAAATGGACAGGATTCTTCATCTTCATGAAGAAACAGTTCACACTATTGTCTTCCCTATATTTCATCACCTTCTTCCATTTCCTTCTCTCCATAGATAGCCTCGTGGCTTGAGAAATAACTTCTTTATTGGTTTTGAAGGTGATGTCGTTAATGGTTACCTTACACTCCTCCCAAGTTTCCACCAGTTGTATAGATATGATCTCATCACTACCTTCCATGGCTTCCATATAAGGAAAATAACCCACCTTCTTTAAGGTACATAATAACATAGGGGTTCTTGAGGAACTCATCCTCAATCTTTGGCAGCTCCTCCCTATCCATGTCACCTCCCATTTCAGTGATGGAGCCCAAATTTTTCACCTCTTCCTATTTATTCACAGACATCCCAACCCAATTCCCAATTCTAAATAGCTCAGTCCAGTTCTTTCTCCATCTCAGACCTCTATTACAAAAATACAAAGTCACACAGGCAGTAACAAAAGGAAATAAACTCACACCACCCTTCTTATTTTTGAAAAGACTCCAGCTTGAGAAAATGGGCGTACCGATCACATGTGAAACCTTTATAAAAATAATAAAATCCCACAAAATAGAATGATTATGGACCTCGGGCATGATAGGATCATAAAGGTTGTAAGTCTTTTCACTTGCCACGAAGCTAGTGCAAATCCCCATGCAATATTTTCTCTTAAACTTCACAGTATGACCACCATATCTGTTAATAATGACTCTTCTTAACCAATAATTAATAATATGCATTCTGCTACATCCCTTTGTTTAAAATTTCATCTTGCAGTCTACCGTTATCCTAGTATCCACCCTACCCAACCAATAGCCAATTCCACAGTAGTACCACATAGTTAGGGATGGTAATTTCGTTCCCTCCCAATGAGAGCTTGCATGTGCGCCGAGAGAGACCCCAGGTTTCTCCAACACTTTTTCCTGTTGATAATAAGCCCACTTACAGATAGTGCATCTGCCACTACATTACCCTCCCTATAAATGTGTTGTAATTCAAAATTATCAAGTTGTAGGAGGAGCGCCCAAATATCATACAACAAGCTTGACATCTTCCAGTTGGCCCTGTAGTTTCCCTTAACCATTTCAATCACATTTTTCAAGTCCTCCTCGATAATAAGTCTCTTAATACCCACTGTAACTTCAATTTTAACTCCCCAAATTAAGGCCAAAATATCAACAATATTACTGGATGCCTTACCAGATTGACCACATAGGAAATAGGCATCACCCCATGAAGGTCATGAATTATTCCTCCATCAACCGCAGACCCATTACACGAAGCCCCATCAAAATTGAGTTTGTGAAACAGTTCAGCCGGGGGGTCCAGCGAGTATTCTTTATAGCCAACAACTTAGAGTTGTCAAATTCAAAAAAAGACCTAGAGAGATTCCACTCCCAATCCAACTTACATTCTTCTCTAATAGGGGAAAATAGGTAACTTACATCTATAGACTTCTATAATTTCCATCAGTAGATTGACCATTATCTTGACAACACCCTCAACATCACAATCCTCCCCTGAAACACCCTATAATTTCTCTCTTTCTAGAGGCTCTAACACACATGGGGGGAATCAAATTTCAAAGAACACAAATGAGAGGGTGCCTATAAGGATGCCCCCAATTAAGAATAAATTGTATAAGTTCTCCATGAACACCTAGTTCAGACCAAACTTATCTATTATTCTCGACCAGGCCAAAGCACCAAAGGGACAATGTATCAGAAGATGGTTTATGGTCTCTTCCTTCTTCTTATACAGTACACACCAGTTAGCAACTGGGATACCACACCTTTGGAGATTATCTAGAGTCATAATCTTCCCATGAATGGTAGTCCACCAAAAGAAATTAATTTTAGGTAACAGTTGGGAGTTTCATACCTTCTTCCACATTTTCTCATCCACCACATTATTAGAAATGATAATGTAAGATGACTTGACTGTGAGTTCCCCCGACACATTGTAACACCAGATAGTTCTATCTTCAAACTGTGTGAAATGAATTATGATCTCCTCTAGCATCGTATGAACTTCCCCCATGAATTAGTGTACATTAGGTTGATCATTGTAAGCCTCTGCCAACTTCTTCCATTTCTGATCATGAGTAAGATAATCCTCCAACTTACTCCTGAAACAATTTTTAAGGCGATCCCTAATGTGGTAGTACTTGTCCATTCCAAGGGGTTTATCTCCGATCCACCAGTCTTCCCAGAATCTAATCACATTTCCCTTTCCAAGGATCCATTTAATCCCTGCCCTCAGAACATCCCTGTATTTAGCAATGAAATTCCAAATCTTCAACCTCATGGTAAATCCCTAAACCATTAATAATATAGGTGAATTGGGAGAAATTAAAATACTTAGCCTTCATTATCCTACACTAGTCCGCAAAGTTCCTCATTAATTTCCATCCAATTTTAGATAACAAGGCTTTATTAAGATCTTTCAACCTTCATACTCCTAGACCACCTTTGTCCTTAGGTTTGAAAAAAAATTCCCAGTTAACCAAGCTCATTCTTATGTTTTCCTCCATTCCTGACCATAAGAAATTCTTTTGGATTTACTCCATCTTCTCAACCATCCTATCAATAATATCTAATAAGGATAAGGAGTAGATCAGAATACTTTGGAGCGCGACATACAATAATTGAATTTTTCCCGCACTACTTAAGACTTTTCCCTTCCAACCAGCCAACTTTTTATGCATCTTTTCCAACATCAAATTCCAGAATTGGTTAGAAACCTCCTTAACCATGAGCGGGAGGCCTAGGTAGGTATCAGGAAGCTCCACCCCAGTACAACCAATGCACTCTGTAACCATTTGTTGAGTTCAAGTGTCAGTGTTAAAGAAGTATATTTTACTTTTGCAACAGTTTATTTGCTATCCAAAAACTGCCGCATAGCCATTCAACATTTTTCCCACTCCCTGGCTTCATGAATTGAAGAATTCCCAAATAGGAACATGTCATCAAAAAATTGTTGGATAACCTCACGGGGAGAGTAGAAGCCGACTTAATTCCAAAAAAATTTCCTTTGTTATTTAAACCAAGAAGGTTCCTGACCAACACCCCAGCCACCATCAGAAATAAGTAAGGAGAGATCGGGTCTCCTTGCCTTAGGCCCTGCTCTAGGAAAAAATGACCCCACAGAGAGCCATTAACCATCAGAGAAAATTCAACCATTTCCATCACCACTTTTATAATCCTTATAAATCTATCATGAAAACCATATCTTCTCAACACCTCATACAGAAAGTCCCAATACACCTTATCATAAGCCTTAGAGATGTCTAATTTCAGAGCCATACCTGGGTTTTTACTTTTGTCCATAGAATGTATAAATTTGTGAGAAGTAATCACCGCATCCAAGATTTGTCTACCAGGTACAAATCCCTTTTGTTTGGGATTAATAATTTTTTTTAATAGGGGTTTAATCCTATTGGCTAGAATTTTAGAGAAGATCTTGTAAATAGTGTTTCATAGACTTATAGGTCTAAAATCCCCTAGGCGCTTTGGGTCTGAAACTTTAGGGACCAAAATAATATAAGTATTGTTTAATTTCTTCATAATATTCCCCGTCCTCACAAAATCCCTAGGAGCATGTGTCAGATCATACTTGATCACCTCCCAAAATTGCTGGAAAAAGGCAAGGGAAATCCATTCGGGCCCAGAGCTTTGCAAGCGCCCATAGAAAATACAACATTCCTCACTTACTCCTTAGTGACTTGGCTAAGTATCCCATCATTGTCCTCATTACTTATAACCAAAGGGATGACATCCAAGAGTTTGTTTCTTAGAACAATAGAATCCCCTCTAAACAGACATCTATAAATCTCCTTGAAGAAATCAACAGTACATGTACCCATCTCTTCCTCCTCCACCAGCTCCTTATCCTCATTATTAACTAAGGGCGATATAGTGTTCCTTATTTTGTGTTTGGAAGCTGACCTATGGAAAAAAGAATAATTTATGTCTCCCTCCTTGAGCCATTGGACCTGCGATCTTTGTTTCCAGTAGATCTCTTCTCTTTTCAAATTCTCCTTCCATTTCTGCCACCAAGTTTCCTCCTCACTGTGCATATCCCAGGAGGTGTCACCTCCAGGCATCCTTAATTGGAATTTTTAAAGTTTCTCCTCTATCTCTTTATTACACTTAAAAATATCTCCAAAAGTCAACTTGCCCCGAGATTGAGCCTCTTGTCTTGTCATCTTTAACTTCTTAGAAACTCTAAACATGGTCGTGCCTTTGACATGGGTATTCCACCATATCTGGATGAAGTCTTTGAATTCAGGAGTGAATGCCACATAATTTCATAATGCAAGGGGTGGGGCTTTTCCAAATCCTTTCCTCCCAATTGAGGATAATGGGAGAATGATCAAACACCATTCTAGGAAGACTGGAGAGCGACACCGAAGGATCAATATTCCACCAAGCTAAAAGCATACACATGTCAAGTCTTACCTGAATAAGATGTTGACCCTTTCTATTGTTAGACCAAGTGAACTCCAAGCCCTAGATCTCAATATCAATCAAGTCATTAGTCCTCATAAAGTCCACTAGGTCTTGCATACTATCAGTATAATCATGGGTGCCTCCAAGTTTCTCCAAGGGATATAGGGGTTATTGAAATCCCCAACACACATTAAAGGATACTGAGAATCATAACTAATAAGGTTGGAAATTTCCTCCCATATATTACCACGTTCATTCCTAGCATTAGGGGCATAAATATTGTATATGTACCAAGAAAATTGATTCCAGTTAAATAATACCACTAGGTAGTTATGAGAAAAATCCATAGCTGCACCATATAAATTATCCAAATTCCAGAGAGTAGCCACCCCTCTAGAGGCACCATCAACTTTGCTATAAAAAAATGCTCCCATGGCCATATTTTATCCACCAAGTTGGAGAAAGTCTGAAAGAAAACTTTAACTTCCTGGACCAAAACCACATCGATCATGTAGTCCATAATATACTTCTTCAACACATACTATTTCTAGGGACTATTCATGCCCCTCAAGTTCCAAGTCAGGAACTTCATTTTTAACTTTTCTGAGAATCCTCTAGGGTTAATTGCCTTCCACTTACAATCTTCCTAGATGCCTCCTTAGATATCAAAATTCTTCCCATGGGCCTTCCCACTTTGGACTCATTTCCAACATCCTTTTTCTTCCCTCCTCGAGTCTTTCTCTTTGGCTATGACCAGTCCATAACACTCCCACTTGGAGAGGAAGGGGTAGACAAAGTCAGTGGCATGCAGTTCTTTGAGAAACTAGGTAGTGGGGGGAGAACAAACTTAAGAAATTCACCAAAGGGACCTTCGAGTCTCCCTAGCATCCCAGTTTTTCCTCCTCCACCATACTTCCAGTCTTAACCAACTTACTTGTCTCACCCTCTTCACCTTTTCCAGTTTCTGCAATAGGGATCTGCTTTGTTGATTTTGTAAATTCCCCCACAACCATGTTCTGTGGGATTTCCCCTTCTTCTAGAGTCTTCCCCTCTCCTTCGATTACCCTCTTTTGTTGTATCCGCACCTCGGGGGTTTTCAAAAGATCCATCAGTCCCTCCAGATGAGTTTACTCCAAGTTTTCCTCAGCTTCTCCATTAGTCCCCTGGGTGTTGGACTCCTCCATCATCTTCTCTCCCATCACCTTCTTATATGGTTTCCTACCTCCTTGGGCCCCTCAACTCCCAGAGTATGTTGGAAAGATGAGGGGTTTCCTTTAGCCTCCTTGTGATCCTTTTGGGGAGGGACTTTTTATTCAGACATAATAAGCCCATGTTTAGAGATCTCTGGTAGTAGAGAGTAGCATTATCATAGACAATAGCTTGGGTCCATTTTCCCCATTTGGATTTCAGTACCACAAAGTTTGGGAGAGGTTTATTCAAAGTGAAATTCACACATAACTGAGAAAACACCAGTCTCAACTTCTATACAATTACAGAATTGACAGTGATGTACTTCCGAAAGGATTTACCAATCCATCTAAGCACCTTTTCATCTCAGAATTCAGTGGTAGACCTAGGAAGTGCACCCAAACCGGTGTGGCCTTTTGGAGTTCCACCTCTGGGTCAAATCCTAGCTTCCATTTGGCTAGCATTAGGCTATGCTTCCCATAACACTAGTTTCCTATAGCAACATGGGTGAAATCCTTTGTCGTATTAAATTTGAATGATAACAGTCCTGCAGGCATAGTAGAGACGCTCAAACTTCCTTTTAATTTCCATCTGGAGGTACACAATCTTATTAGCATATCTATAGTGGGTCTAAATGTCTCGAATCTTCCAACCAGACATAGGTGGAAAGAAGCAGAGATGTTATCCACCAAACCATCAGACACAAAAATCTTCAGCCCAAACTCCCCCTCAACATATTCAAGGCTAGCCTCAATGATAGCAGTCATATCATGTCCCACCACAGTAGTCTTCCAATCTCCCAGAGAGCCAACACTCTCATTTACCTCTTTTGTCTTTGGGCTCACTGATGAGTCACTGACACCCCTAATACTTTGAGAAGAAACTCTGTGGTGGGTCACCATGTTTCCCAGCACTGACGAGTCATAGTTATTAGTGACCAGTCTTCCTACAGAAAAGGCATTGTCATCTCTGTGCGAAAGGAAAAGGAACATGTTTGGAAAGAGGGGTGTTGGGGGCCCAAGATACCCCAACACCATTGGAGCAGGAGTGGGCATGAAAATTCAAAAGTTGCAGAGCGAGATGTAGAGAGGGAGTTTTCTCATTCAAAGTCGGATGATACATGTTGATCATTGAATGCATGTGGATTTTTGGACTTATGGATTTAATGCTTGGCATCGAATTTCTTTTAAGGGGAATGGGATTCAAGGGTGGATAGGAATGATATGAGGTATTTTGGATGGGTTTATGTAGATGAATGGTTGGATGCTTCTCAAATTTGTGTGCCTTGGTTGATCTCATTTTATGGTAGGGTAAGTAGATTGTGAGTTGTGGATGGTATGAATAATGGATGGAGGGACATAAGGACACAACATAGATGAAAGGGATGAAGGATTTCATTTTTAGATACAAGGACCTAATCTAGATGGAAGAGATGAAGGGGAATGTATATGTTTGGATTTAGATGATGAGATGTGAGATATAGCAGGGATACCAACATCTTGAGAGTGAGCTACATAGTTGAGGCCATGACAATAGGTATTTTCTTTGATAGGAAAGGTTTCTAATATCTCTTTTCCATGGAGGCCTAACCCTTTGCCTTGATAATGCCTTATTTGATAGATCTTTTTATCAGTGGGATACTTGTTTCTTTTTAAGTAAGACGTGAGTCTATTTTGAGGAAGATATATGATATGAAATAAATTATAGGATCAAAAATTAATTCAGAGCAAATGAAAGTGGAGGTACCAATTTGGTGTGTAAGGGGTTGATGAACAAATTGGGTAGAGGTAATGGGATCATGAGGGAAATTAGGAGGGGTGATTGAATCTCAAGGTCAATTAGGTTTAGGAGGTGGAATAGAAGTGATGATAAGATCTTGAGTTGAATATGGAGGATTATGAAATAGAGATGAAGAGATACTTTGATCTTGATTTGGAAGGGGATTGTTGGATTCCATTTTAAGAGTGTTTTTTTGTTGATTTTGAATGAGATCATCGGAAGGGATGTCATGATATTACTCAAGATATAGGTTATGAATGGGACTTGGAAGGGCACATTATATTTAAGTTGGAAGGGCTCATCTTGGGTAGGGTGAAAAGGGACATTGTGATCATCTAGGGAGATGAGAGACTGATAAGAAATTGGATGAAATTAGTAATTCTTGGTATCTTGATCTTGAATTGTTTCTTCATGCTTTGGATTATCCTCTTGATGTGGGGTATGATTTTGGATATGCATGGGGGATTCTTGGGTGGATTCCATATTTTGATATGAGGGTATTGGATATTTAAGGGGACTCTTTGGAGTGGATATGATTGGAAGTGGAGCATATGGTGGCATCGGGTCAAGAATTTTTGAATCGTAGAAGGGATTTCTATCAAGAAATGGATTATCTTGGATTTATATTATGGATATCATTTGAGGGTAAAATTAAAAGGTTTCATTATTAGATGTGTTTGTTGATGGAGATGGTGTTTTCAGTGGATGAAGGAATGGAGGCTAATATTGAGGCTACTTGAAGGATCTAACTTATTCATGGGAGGTAGGCATGTCATTGGTGTGATTGTTTTGGAATGATACATTGATAGACATGAGTAGATGATTTTGATCATGCTTGGAAATATTTTTTGGTAGATTGGGCAAATTATTCAGATGTTCTTCAATAGTAATGTCACCTCAATTGATAATATCTAAGTCTAAATAATCTAGAGGTTTTGTGTCCTTTTGTTTTTATCTCATTCATAAAATTCAATGTCATCCATGCTAGGTTATTCATACTTATGTGTTACACTGATGCAATGTTGTGTTAAATACCATAAACATACATGATGAAATCTTGTGAAAAGTTAGGGTTTACTAATATAGAAGTTGAGGAATTTCTTCCTTAATCTTTTTGAATGTTTCTCTTCCTTCAGTGGTCCATTTGAAGACCCAATCCTTTCTTAGCATAATCATATTTGGCCTAACTAATTAAAAAAATTCAGATATGAATCTAATAAAAAAATTAATCTTCTTGAGAAAAGATTGAAATCCCTTTGTATTCACTAGCAGGGACAATTCTTTGACGACTTTCATCCTTTTGGGATCTATAGATATTCCCTCTTTAGACACTATATACCCAAGAAGCTTACCCTTCAGGACTCTGAAGACACATTTATTTAGGTTCAAAGACATCTATAATCTTGGTATCTTTGGAACACCTCTAGAAATCCCTTTCTAGGTGATCAAAATGATCTTTATTTATTTATTTGGAAAATACTGTAAGGTCATCAAAATACATGAGAATAGTTCGATTGGTTGAGTGTTTGAAATTAATGTCAATAGCTCATTAGAAAGTGGCTATTTCATTTTAAAGGTTGAAGGACATCTTAGCATGCTTAAATTTTTCCAACTGGTGGTAAATTTTATCTTGTGTTGATATTACTCCTTCACCCATACTTAATTCTATCTTGAGAAGTCATCACAAAAGGAAAATATTTTATATCTCGCGATTATCTAAAGGATTTTCTCCATGGAAGGAAGAGGGTAGTGAAATTTCAAGGATGCTATGTTCAAATCCCTAAAGTCCACAAAAATCATGATACATACATTATTCTTTCAAATATTTACCAAATTGGATATCTAGGTGAAATGCTTAATCGAATATGTGATCCAAGAGTCGATGAGATTCTTCATCTTATGTGCTAGGAGAGAGTTTATTTTTGGTGTGAATGGTCTCTACTTCTAATACATGAGATTAGACCCTTCCACTATATTTATAGTATATTAAATAATTCTACAATCATACCCCTTTAAGTCATAATAGGTCCATGTCATGACCTTATCATGCTTATTGCAAAGGTTTGACAACTTTTCTTTATCCTTCCGGGGATTTTCCTTGCCAAATTTCAACTTCCTGCCACCTCCAACATCAATATTGAAATAGTCTCCCTTGTTTATGACAAACTTCCTCTTTTCATTTCTTGTATCATTACAATTGAGCAAGTTCTCTAGAGTTATTAGCCCCTTGAGGAGCTTATTGTCTCTAAGTTGAATAATCTAGTCTTCATATGCCTCAATTTTTGGGTGTAATTATTTTGTAAACTCACGTGACTATTAAATAAATATGGAAATTTAAGTGTCATCCTCAAACACCTACCAATTTTGATCATTCTTAGGGATGGTTGGCCTCACGATTACCTACCCCAAGTACTTGTTCATCAACAAGCCTATTATCTGATCAAACTATGAAGTGATTGTTGTCATTGGTCTACTTCTACATTCTAAACTCAAGGAGTCACTTGGATATTGAATGATTTGAATCCTTCAATTAAGTCCCACACTCTGTGGTGGTAATACCCCATCTATATATTCTTTGTAGTTGATGTTCCTCTTATCTGTTTAATTGCTATCTCTAGATATATAAAGGCTCTTAAATGCTTTATCTCCATCATTTCTTTGTGGCTCAATCCTCAAACTAAGCCTTCATATTCAACCTCATTATTTGTGCAAGAAAATCAGAATTGAAATTCTCTCAAAATTTCCTCTCTAGTAGGTGATACCATATAGACACCAGCTTTTGAGCTAGTCTTTCTCGTGGCACCATCAAAATACATGGTCCACATATCAAGATCAATTTTAAGATTCTCTTTATGACTCCTTCAGATCTTAGTGACCTTGTGATTATTGATCTTTAATGTACATTACATATATCCCAAGGTTGGTGGCATCATATTTGTTGAACAGATCACTCTTCATGAACCTATTCACAAGAACCTCTTCTTCCTAGCTCTCGTTCAATCCCTTCATCTTCTATCATTTTTACATGATACATTTCTATAAAGGAAGAAAATTGGTTAGGCGATTGATTGATTAGGGGTATGTTGTATTTCCTTAACCTTTATATTTAATTTGTAATTTATGTATGTGATTAATCATATAGGGGGAAGGAAGATAAGATGTTCCTCTTTTATCCCCAAATGTACAAATGAAAGATTCAACTTGATTAACCCAAAAGAAAGATCAATGCACAAATGAATCAATCATTTGGAAATGAGAGAAAGGAAGAAGATCTTAAATTCTATTTTATTATTAAGTAGATATGATATATGAAACTAATTGAAAAGGATGAGAGAAAGTACTAAAATTAAAGAATTGCATATCAAAGAATGTTGTTTTATGAGGTATGTACTTTATTTCTGGAAAATTTGAAGTATAATCCGAAGTTGGAACGCAGAGACAAACAAAACCCAGAAATCTTTTTCCGATCTGATAGCATCTTATGAAAAAGGTCAACCTTGAACCAATAATCTCACCCCTGACCCAATAATCTCGACCCTAACCTGCACAGGTCTGACAGAAAATTTATTCGCGGATATTGATAGTTCGCTAAAAAGGGTATCCAGATGTGAGTTCAAATATTCAATCCTGAACCTGTGCCTGCAAGAAAAAGTGATTTTTTTTTTTTGGGGGGGGGGAGAGGTTTGCCTTAGTAAAACCTCAATTTAGGAATAAACCTTGAAATCAATAAAGTATAGAATGCTAGAAAGTAGTAGAATTGAATCTAAGAATGAAGCTATGATATTGAATAGATATGCAATTGTAATTCAAATGTAGCAAGTATGTAAATATGAAATATTGGACTCAATAGAAACCATAAACCTCCATGATTGTATGCTTGGAATCCACCTTGAAGAGAATAAATGAGTGTTGAGGATGCCAAAGGATCTCGAAGGAAGATCACACCACCATGATGGCTAGATCTAGGGTTTGAATGATGAATCTTGAATGTTGGAACCAAATCCCTTCAAAGGCTTGAAAGCTTGAATCCTTGATCTTCAATGGAGGAATTTAACACCTTGAAAGCTTGAGAATATGTAGAACAATGGATACTTGAACCTTTTGCTTCTTGAAAAAATCTTGATAAGAGCTTTTTGCAATTGGAAGACTTCTTTTTTCTTTTTTCTCAATATCGCTTAGAGAAAATGGGAGGAGAAAACTTCCTTTTATATGAAACTAGGGCACAATCTTCTAAGGAGGCTGACATAGGAGAATTAAATTCCAATTAGACCCATGCCCATAGAAGAGGACCTATATTAAATACAATTTAGGATTTGTCTCTTCAGAACCCAAAATAGCTAACCCGAAAGTGGGAAAAATGAATTTTTGATGACCTCTGAAAGTCGACAAGTTTCCAGTTTTTAAAGGGGACCCAAGTCAAGGTCGAGGTCAACCCTGACCTAGGTCAAGGTTGAGGTTGACCTTGACCTAGGTAAAGGTCAATTTTGACCCTGACCTAGGTCAAAGTCGAGGTCAACCTTGACCCAAGGGGTCAGAACCCCTGGAAAAAGTGCCAGGTGGGATAGAAGGTGCCCAGAGAGGCCTAATAAGGGTCCTAAACAGACACAGAAGTAGGAGATGATGTAGAAATGAGGGGATAGTATGATGGTGGTCAAAAACATCCCCTAAGGAGGGCTAAACATTCTTAAAATGGAAGTGCTTCCATTTTAAGACAATACATTAAGCCCCCACTTTAGCGAAAGTATGGAAATCGAACATGCTTGCGGTAAAGTTAGATGAAAGACTCTGGTGGATCACAATGAGGTAGAACATCAGTAAGTCAAGGACATGAGCCCCTAGACCAAGGATTTTAACTCAACATACATGCATAAAGATATGAAAGTAAAGAGTAATCAATCATAGGAAACATACATGATTACATAAGCAAGACAAGAGCAACACTATAGATAACATAATTGTTGGAGATTTGATTCTGAACAATTGATTGATTGTATGTTTGTCATTGATGACAACTGTACGCCTCTCTCTCCGGTTTCCCACATCTTTCCAAGGGCGGGGGTTAGTAGCAAAGGTTCACAAGTGAATGCAAATCAAGTACGTAATAACTACTAAACGAATAACAGAAACGTGAGCAATAAAATGTACAAAGAAGAGAAAGGAAGACAAACAAATGCAAACCCTTCGATGATTGAAGCTTCTATTGTTTCTCTCTACTCTTTCCGAAACGCTGTTCTTGATGCTCAGTATTGGCGAGGTAGCGTCTATGACTTGAGAAGCGTCGAGAATTTCATATTTGAAATGTTTGGGTGATCGCAAGATAGCTTGAATGTTGACAGAGTAATGGCGCTTGTAAGCTTGAAATCCTGGATGTATGATCGCAAGAAGGCTTGATGCTTGAACCAACCTGACAGAGTAATGGCGCATGTAAGC
>MU228047.1:247200-278009 GCA_018584345.1 Thuja plicata | reverse complement strand
TATGCAATTGTAATTCAAATGTAGCAAGTATGTAAATATGAAAGCTTGGACTCAATAGAAACCATAAACCTCCATGATTTTATGCTTGGAATCCACCTTGAAGAGAATGAATGAGTGTTGAGGATGCCAAAGGATCTTGAAGGAAGATCACACCACCATGATGGCTATATCTAGGGTTTGAATGATGAATCTTGAATGTTGCAACCAAATCCCTTCAAAGGATTGAAAGCTTGAATCCTTGATCTTCAATGGAGGACTTGAACACCTTGAAAGATTGATAACATGTAGAAAAATGAATACTTTAACCTTTTTCTTCTTGAAAAAATCTTGATTAGAGATTTTTGCACTTGGAAGACTTATTTTTGCTCAATATCACTTAGAGAAAATGGGAGGAGAAAACTTCCTTTTATATGAAACTAAGGAACAATATTCTAAGGAGGCCGACATAGGAGAATTAAATTCCAATTAAACCCATGCCCCTAGAATAGGACCTATATTAAATACAATTTAGGATTTTCCACTTTAGAACCCAAAATAGCCGACCTGGAAGCGGGAAGAATAAATTTTTGATGACCCCCGGAAGTTGAAAAGTTTCTAGTTTTGAAAGGGGGACCCAGGTCAAGGTCGAGGTCAACCCTGACCTATGTCAAGGTTGAGTTTTACCCTGACCTAGGTCAAGGTTGAGGTCGACCTTCACCCAAGGGTTAGAACCCCTGGAAAAAGTGCCAGGTGGGATAGAAGGTGCCCCGAGAGGCCCAATCAGGGTTCTAAATAGACACAGAAGTAGGAGATGATGCAAAAATGAGGGGACAGTATGATGGTGTTCAAAAACATCTCCTAAGGAGGGATAAACATTCTTAACATGGAAGTGCTTCCATTTTAAGATGATACAATTTAATTCTTGGTGAAGGAGGTGTGGATAAATTCAAAATTCATCATAGCATTATTGACTATGTTCTTAGGGTGCATTGGTTTAGACAACACTTTCATTTTGTCACCAAATTTACTTCTTAGGATCATATGAGACCAATCTAGGGATAAATATCCTCCTATCTTAGTTGTAAAGTCATGGGATAAGCATAAGCCTAAAATAATGAGAATATCTATTGTGACTACCTATTAGGGAACGATGATGCTAGGACATATAAATAAGGTCAAGTAAAAATTCCTAATTAGCCCTAAGGATTGGACCTCATTCTTATCTAGTTGCATGACTCCATTTATAAAGGCTTTTATTTTAATAATAAGTATTCTACAATTTGTTTAGGCATGATTGTAGTACTAGTATTGGAATCAGTCATATAATTATGTAGTAATTTATCTCCTACAATATGAGTTACAATGAATGGGTTTCATTTCAACTTACATGCTTCTTCCTTTGTGGTTTCCTCCTTTTCATTTGTGAAAGTATTGGATGACTAGTCTTGTGCTCCCTTAATCAACTCCTTATCCTTTTTCTACATACACTCTAGATTTATGTCAGTTGGTGTTGACCTTTCATGACCCTCCAAGGCTTCTCGTAGAAAAGACTTTTATTTTGGTATGACCAAGATGACCCATAATGACACATTAGCTAGATCTTTCTTTAGTTGTTTGACCACATAGAGTGTTTTGTGCAGCTGAAACTTTGGCTCCTTCATCTTGTAAGAGAATGTTTCCTTTAGTTGCAGGAGCTCCTTGATTTCTCCTTGTAGGTTTTTACCCTTTTCAAGACTAGGTTTGGATTGTTGCACGTGTGGAATTGGTTCACTAGTAAACCTCCCCTTGGAGCACGTGTAATAGTTTGATTGTACTTAAGGAGCATTTAATCTTGAGGGATCATTGGAAAACACAACATATTATCCCTCCATCCATGAGAATAATGCATAATCTGGGGTTATGTCTCCTTCTTGTTCAAGGGATATTCCTTTTATCTAAGCCATAAACATGGCATTCTCCATTCTCACAAACTAGTAGGCATACAAACTTATGTCGAAGGCAACACCTTGATTGCTTTCCTCCTCTATCCAATGTTGAATATTTCCCCTTTTGAAATTGTGGGTGTATGCTTATTATTACATGGGAAGAACCATGAATTTGTATCATACACCAAGTTATTTTTGTCTAGTGACCGGTTCCTTGGAGTGATTAGGTGGTATAGCTTGAAGTGAATTCAAATCAGGCATCATCTAATTTGAGGATTTGCATTGAGCATTGAATTTTTACCCTTCTTGATATTGGTTGTGCTAAAATGGAGGTCTCTCACTTTGATAATTCTGATAAGGGGGCTTTGGAGGCATTTTTTTGTTGTCTCTTTACATTGATTATATCATTTGATAATTTCTATAACAAGCTCTTTATATCATTTATCTTCATGGAAAGTGATGAAGAAATAGATAAATTTGTCTAAGAATTAGGATATACGTACATGGAAGGTGGAGCAAAAGTCATACTCTGAGTTTACGATGGAGTTTTCATTTTAGGAAATATCAAGATGAGTGGTCATGGAGGGATCTTTCCAACATCTATAAAGTTTTTCTCTTCCCTTACTGCTAAATGATATGAATATGGCAATGTTTGACCTCCGAGCGACTGAATCATAACTTCTATATAAGAATTAAAATCATTTAGATAAAAGACAAATTTCATATCAATTGGGGTGGAGAACAGAATAAGATTCTTTGTAAAATCTTGTGGAACTTGACATTGAAATTTGTGGTAACATCTTGAGGAGCCCTTTTGATGATTATAAATTGTTAGAGCAAGGTGATCGATCTCACTTTTCTATAAAGTGGTAAAAAAAGGTCCCTAAGTTAGTCTTAAGTGCCTATTGAGTTAGGTGGAAAAGATCTATATAGATCTAGGGATTTTCCTTTGAAGGAGGTTGCTAGAAATCTAAGTGCTGTGTTATACTCTGTGACATGGTGAGTGGTATAAACATCAACTACATCTTGTAAATGTTCTATCAATTTTTTAAAATATTCCCTATTAAAATTGGTTAATTCCTTTAAGGCATTCATGGGGATGGGATCCTAGACAATTAGTGAAGTTGAAGATATGAGTGGGCTACCATTATTCCATGCTACAAAATTTGATGTGGTCATGAGAGAGCCATATGAATCACAAGTTGAGCATGTGCTTGAGCCTATGTTGTACTTGATATTGTGATTCTCACTTGAGTACAACTACTAAAGGGGATAGTAGCAATCCTAGATTCTGTGATATTCATGATCTGGTAATATTACTCTAGCTAATTAACCCGATTCTAATTCAACATCATAGTTGTCATGTTGGGCATGCTAGAAAAGGAATTATTGATCTCTAAAGCTTATGCTTCAAGATACATTTATGGGAAGTTTTGCAAATGGGGGACTATATTGTGCTATGGAACAACCTTTGGGATTTTAGAAGCCAACTCTTGATGTGTTTCTTTGGTAAAAAAGAGAGAAAGAAAGAAATAAAAACATAAAAGATAAACTAAGGTGACGTGTCAAGTCTGAGAACATTTTTTCCATCACATAACATAACATGATCTTAGTTTAACAAGTTTTGTAAGAGTTTGAAAGAGTACTAAACATGATTCAAAACATTGCAAGCATTGATTCGATTGAAATTGTAAAAGAAAAAACCATGACAATCAATAATCACAACAACTTATAAATAGACATAGAGCACTAGATTAAACAACTTGATAGAGATAGCACACTAGAAAGACAAGAAATACACAGTCCAACATATTTGATCCCTATTATTTCAAGAACATAACATGCTAAGGTACGAAGATTGTATAATAGAAAAATGATTGAAATTCTATCTAAGTATTCTTTTGAATAAAATGTGATGAACCCCTAAAACAAAGCCAAAATGTTTCTTTTATAAAAGACTTTTCCCTCCTAGAAGAGATGGATATAATTGAAAAGGTGTCTTGATAAACCCCTAAAAAATAGCCAAAATGTTGCTTTTATAAAAGACTTTTCCTCACCTATAATTCACTTGAGATTCTTCTGGTAACGGGTGCACTGAGTGTTGAAAACCTGTTGCAAAATATCATCTATGATATGATCGTTGAAAGGTATTTCCCATTTGTTAACCAAAATCCAAACTTGGTAGCTCCTTGGGAGGTATTCCATATGCCTCTGTTTGCAATGATGGAAACTCTGGAACCCATTGATTTCCCATTCGTCACTTGAAGAGAATATCATTGCATAACTGGAATGAAAGCACTATGAAACTATGAAGGAGATCATCTCTGAATTGTCTTGTTTAAAAAAGGCAAAGAGACAATTCAGAGAGGGCTCATTAAGATTTTTCTAACTCAAGCCTTAGAAAAATGTCATGATAGATAAAATCTACAATAAGTACAAGAAGACCGCACAAATAGTAGAAGGGATATTCATGACCATTAAGATTATGTTAAAATCATGTGAAAATTGAGCCCCAAAAATCAACAAGTATATTGTCATGATTATTAAATTGATCAAAGTGTTTGACTGGGTTGGTCGGTACTAAAACCTATCCCAAAACATAGGGAAGAAGACCCTATTGTTTGAATAAGACCTCCATATGCACTTGTCCTGATTCATAATTAGCTCCATTGAGGAGAATTTTAAGATACACGTGTGCCATTTTAGCCACAAAATAACAATGCACACTAAAAATAATTTTCCCTAATGATGCACTGAAAAAGAAAAACCAACAAATGAGTCTTATGTTATACAAACTCCTAAATAAGTTTTTCAAAGCCCCCTCAACCCTCCTTTCCCACCACTTGAATTATAGAACTTTATCTCAGATTGATTATAATATGTCAATAAATAGATTTTATTAATTTATCAAAATAATGAAATGATTCACTTTATAATTCATTATTTTTATATTGAGCCTATCAAAAGATCCTCATTAATGGATTTGAGAAGTCCTCAAGGAAACACCTTTTGTGACACTTTGGAGCAATTTTATAATTTGAAAGTCAAAGTTGCATATCTTGATCAATACAAATCAAAACTTATACTTGAGTCCACGACAAAGAAAGCAAATAAAAAACTGAAAGTAAAAGTACAACACTAAGAATAATTAGATAAAATAAAGCTTATTGTAACATACAATTTTTTTTTTTTTCTAAAAAAAATTCTAGCACTTACAAGACATAAAAGGCCTTCATATACAAAAGTTGTAGTCTCCTAAAAAATATGTTTCAAATAGATCATGAATAGGGGAAGAGGACAAGTAGTTGTTATAGCTAACTTCACACACCCTAAGCTCGTAAATAGTACATCAATTTTTGACTTTTTTGGGGTTTGTCTTCGTATGCGACTTAACTGCTTATAACTATTGTTTTGACTTTTGGGTAGTAAAGACAAACTTTGTGGGAACCATTATTTGCACAAGGGTAAAATAGTGGTCATTTCAAAGTGCCTTACAAAACATATTCCCTATTGCCCCATTACTCATTCACTTTGACAACCAAAAAAACAATACAATTGAGCTAATACTTAATTAGTCACTAACTCGTTTTCCATAAAATGACCAGCTATTGGTCCATTAAATGAATTTTTAGTGAGCTTTTAATTAGTGAAATCTAATGAATGGTGATCGGAACATGGACGTAACTTGTGCTCTTCCCCTAGATATAATACCCCACAATAAAACCCACCGGTGAAGTTCAATGGTTCTCATTGAGCCCACCAGGGTTCAAATCTCGTGAAGGGATCATGACCAGGGCGAATTTGGCGGAATGGAAACCCCTCACTCCTTGGCTCTCAGCCGAAGAGAACGAACTATTATCAAAAAAAAAAAATCTTAATACTCGAATGACCATTAACACTTTCACTCTAACAATGGTCATCCAACACTCTAGATATACATTTAACCATAATTATCAATTAATTAAAGTTCAAAATCATATTATTTTCAGAATTTCAATTAATCAATAAAATAACGTTAAACGTGTAGTAGACAAAATCATAAAGGAGGGGCCCACTATCGAAGTCTGAAATAAATAAATAAGGTTCAATTAAGAATCATTTTAATAAGTTCAAAATTTCAAGTAAAGGAATGATTTAAAATCGTCTAAATTGAATTCACGAGGTCCATAGAGACGTACATTTGAAGAAAAACGGATTGTACATAGAAATCCAACGTAGTGAGGACAAGAATCAAAGGATAATCATTACACTAATGTCATTTATTCAATCAAACAATTAATTAATAAAAACGGACGATTGATTGAGAAGTTTTGGCCCATAAATTTTGGTTTTGACGTGACCATTTAAGCATCGAATGCCTTCTCTTGTAATACACTCCAACCCAATCCACCCCTTCAATCATTTGAACGCTATGCAAATACAATGCAATCAAATATCCTTTAATGGCCATTCGAGTAATCAAAGATCCCTGGATTACTTTAATGGCCATTTGAGGTTAGTAGGGGAGAGGGGTTAGTAGTTGTGTAGGCTACATTTGAGGTTAGTAGGGGAGAGGGGTTAGTAGTTGTGTAGGCTAATTTTGAGAATATGGAGAGAGGTTAGAAAGTGGTGCTGAATGAAAGATGAGCTGTATTAAGCATATGGATATAGGGGAAATGATCTAGTTATTGATCATGTACCAAATGTTATTATAGCACTTGTTGATTTCATGCCTAATATTTTTGACAATGTTGCGCTAGTAGTTGTGACTTTGAAGTTGTTAGTGTTGATGATGGCTACCTCTAATTGAACAAAATGTATTTCATTAGATCTAAAAAGTAGCAAGTCGTGATGCCATATTAGTGCAATAGTAAAATGCGACTTAGTGCACAGGGAGGGATTTCAATTTTTTTGGGCCATTTTGGACACCTTGGCAAAAAACGCGGTCACGTGGCATCATATTTGATGACATGGCACTAAAGCCGTGTTTATAAGTAGGTGACTTTCCAAGTGAGCTATTGTAAAAAAATTAGGAGGCGTGGAGTTAGGGTGCTCACTATTGGTTCCTCTCCCCTATATTGTGGGTAGTGTCAATGAATGAACACAAGTTGTCCATGAGGCCAAACCATCTATGGGACCTAGAGATAGCCATCAACATGGATAAACACAACAATCTAAAACAAATAGACCTCCAACATCACATGTACTTGATCTTCCTTTCCTTTTGCATCCTAGATCTTGTATTGTGTATCTTCATCAAGTAACCTCAAAAGAATGGTGATTTTGTCAATGTGTGATGTTGTATGTGTCTTTTTAGAGGTTGTTGAGAATAATGAAGCTTGATGGATGTGAGCTCTAGTCTGTAGAGTCAAACGATGATCACTGATGAACTTGGAAGTTGGTGGGGAGAGGATCCAATAGATGAGTGTGTATGGATAGGTGGACCTAGAGTTGAATAACTACATAAGGGTATATGTGTTGCTAAGGATTGAGATAGACACGAGCAAGAGGATTTGAATAATTTATGACTTCAAACTCATAAATACTATACCTATGCCCATCCCTAGGAGGATGAGTTTTTGTATAGAAGAGGACCATTCTCTCAAAGTTTTGGTCCATATGAGATGAATGGGTATGAAGATGACAACTATCGAAATTGACGAGATTTTTGTCCTCATTTCTACTTTGAATCGATTTCTCAACTTCAAAAATCTCAAGTGGAGGCCTAATATATAATCTTGGTACCTTTCTAGCAGTAGATTTAAAATAAAAATTATAATTACCCTATCTTGTAATATAAGTTCCTCTTTAGAAGAATCAATATTATAGTCATCATTCATTAACAATGAGAGACATTGATTGTACCTTCACTTATTACACTTGTTGGCACTTCTTCAATATAGTTTCTAAGTTCTTCATCCTAAAAATTAATTTTATAAAAGAGTTTTTCCCTAAAGGTGAGCCAAGGACCATTCATCTTTAAAGTCTAGAAACAAATTTAAATGTACTTTAAAGGCTAAAGATCCACACACACTTCTCCATGAACTAAAGAATGAAGGCGTGAACATTGGATATTTTACAACAAAAACACCATTTTTCAAGAAGAGAAAAATGATTTAGGATTTCCCTCTGATCTATTTATTTGATCCAAGGAAACCAAAGTGGCAAATTTCATAACAAATTGTACAGATTAAGACTCTATTGCATAGTAGGAACACAAATAGATTGAGAATTTACAAGATTTAGGGAAACCAATAAGATTACCATGAACTACCAATCACACCTTGGTGTGCAATAGGTATGTCGAAGAGGTGTGGGAAGTCAAGGAGGAAAATATGTTATATTTTTTGCATGCATCTGTGTAGTACATGAGGTCAATTGGTAAGTTATTTAGAAAATGATGTTGTTTGTGCAACAAAAGTTTCAATGGAGAAGTGATATATTCAAATCAACTATGCATCCACATAGATGGATCCAATTACAACTTAAGAAAAAACCAGAGAGAGAGAGAGAGAGAGAGAGAGAGAGAGAGAGAGAGAGAGAGAGAGAGAGTATTGATGATAAAGTTGAATGGATTGTTCACGCGTAAGAGTGAGTTGTCCAAGGATTGAAATTTTAGTCACTATTAATTTTATAGGTGCAAGGTAAATTAAAAAGATAAAACTAATTATATTTTATTAGTCAAATATATAACAAATTTTGCCATGATGAAAATTATATTTCTATAAAAAGGTGATGCCTTCTAGATCCTATAAGAATATTTTAACTTGATTATTTTCAAAATTTTAATTGATTATCTCAGTCCTTTATTTTAGATGTATTTTGATGTAGTATCTCTCGTGGTTGCATTCGTCTTGTTTATCTTGATCCAAGCTAGACTCTTTTATATGTTCTCATGACTATATGTATGTGTGATCTTGTGTGGACATTGTGAAATGCTTTTGGTTATAGTATATTCTTTTTCTTTACATATATCATTAATGTATAGAGGGTAGATTATACTTATGCTTTCAGTGATGATCATATATGCATGATCACCCTACTGTGGTGTGACATGATGCTATATGATGATATCGGGTTTTATTTTGTATTCGAGTATATTTGATTATATTATGTTGATGTTATTTCTGATTTACTAATGTATGTGCTAGTGATTACTGGGATATTATGCTTTATCATGTTAGTTGTTACCTAATTCAGGGGTTTAATTGATATATGCTCTTAATTGTTGTAGATGTTATATAATGCTTTAATTTAAATGAGATATTTATTTATGATGCATATTGATGATTAAATATGAAAGGAATGATTTTGTAACATTCAAATACATACAAATGGTTATGCCGCTAAAGTGTCCTTTCATTAGGCCCGCAATGGATTTTGGGTGTGTGTGTGTGCGCGCGCGCTTTGACTATTTATATTGTGAGCAACTACACTTAATGTGTGCATGTTTTAGTGATAAGGTACTAAACATTGAATCCACTTGGTTCCACAAGTCTAAGCATGCCTTATCCCCGACAGAGGCACATGAAATAGTTACATTGGCCAATCATGATTTTAGCCACAAGTTTGATTAAATTCAATGCTCGGTTGGGTTTATGCAAATTTAATTTTGGAAATGAATGTGATTTGAGTGTTATGTTGTCTAAAATTTTAGAAATGGATAAAATTTGAAATTGAACATATTATTGTGGCGCTAGGTGCATTTAGAGCCAAAGGGTATCTTTAGTTTTTCGATTTTCAAAATTTGATTTTTGGAGCTTTTTCATGGTCATTAATGACAGTTTTGGTTTTGGACTGGTTTTTGGTCCATGGCGTGTTTTGTGAAAAGTTGCAATTTTAGAATTTTGATGTGATTTTATTTTATGGAGTAATAGATTTAGTATATGAAATTTCATTTGTGAGAGGATTCAATATTGTTTCCTCCATATTTGAGCCATGTGAGTGTGCTCCCATCTATATGCTTCTATTTCTATTTTATGGCTCATTTTTTCATTTTGAGTTGCAATTGTGATTTTCTGAATGTTGGTGTTGAGACTACATTCCCAACATTGAGAATTATGCCTACTTTGATGGGATCTTAAGAGATCAATACTCTTGGGTGAGACCAATTAAGTGCTTCTTGATCTACGAGTGGAGCTAAAACCTTGATTATTTCAGGGCTTGTATTTATAGCCCATTTCTTTTGTATTGTTTATTGATTTTCCATATGTTGTGATGATACCACTTAGAGTGTGGATGTATGGTATTAAGACTACATCCTAAAGAATAGTTGAGTTATGCCTTATGTCAGGATCTAAGTGACTTGTGCTCTTGGTTTGTAACTAATCGAGCTTACTTTGTCTCCTTGTTTTATTGCTTGGAGTCTTTTATTGCATTTTACTTTTATTGTTTAGGCATTATATTGTTCCTCATTATTGTAATGAGATGGTCAGTTGCTGTAGTGTAGTGGTATGGAGTGGCTCTCCAATGCAGACTGGGACACAAAGGGGCCTCCAAGGTAACCCTTAGTATGATAACTAAATAAATAAATAGGGTAAAACATAATAAAAAGATTAATTATTGTGATCATCTGTGTGATGTTGAGACGATATAGTCGTGGTCGTCTGAGCAACATTGAGCTGGCATAGTCATGGCCATCTATGGATGTTGAGTTGACATAGTTGTGGCCATCTAAATTGTGTTGAGATGATACAATAGAGACTCCTTGATGATACTGTATAAGAGGAAATTGGAACACCCCACAACATAGGAAGGAAGAATACCAAGATTCCACCACCAAAGGAGACTCGATTAACACAAAAAGAAGTGCTAATGCCCAACCTTCACAAAGGGGAAAATTGCTTGGATTAACTTCTCCCTTTCCCTACAAGAGGGGATTGATACTAATATGCAAAGTTATTCTATGAAAAGAAAGTGATGAAAATAAGAAATGAAGTTAACTTACCTTTAAAATACAAACCCGAAGACTTGCTAGAAGACTGTGTCAAAATCTAGAATAATTTGGGGTTCGGGAGAAGAAAAATGAGATATGCAAAACCCAAAAACCTAGGAACCTTAGGAATATGCTAACCTAGAGGGGCTATGATGACCTAGAGGGTGGATGGTGACATGCATAAAATCCACCCAGGACTAGGGCGACCTCGACCTAGTCCAGGACTAGAAAACTAAACTAGAACTCTATGTCTAGCACTAGAACTGTTAGATCTGCAAACAAGAATTGTATCTCCACTATTCGATGTATCTTGACTTTGGCTTGCACTTGTTGATGAAACATAAAATTAATCCTGGATCTATAATCTTCTTCAAAAAGGGTATATGGTCTTGTACTTCAATCTGTTCTTCTGAAACCTGCAAGTCTAGAAAAAGGGTGTGTGTGGGTGGCTATATAGGGGTTTTCCTTAGTCAACCCCCTATTTTGGTGATTTCTACCTCCATGAATAGCCATTAGGAAATATTGTTGTTTGTGTAGTGCCCGTGAATCTAGAATGCAAATCTAGAATGTATAGAGAAACGAATGTAAGATGTCAAGATCTAATCCTAGAGAGTTAAACCCTAGCATGCAAATGTAAATGCGTATGTAAATATGAAGCAACAATGCATAGATCTGAAAATAAAATGGAAATCATACCAAGCCCACAAGGATGAAGTACTCAAAGCTACCTTTACAATCTATTTTCTACCCCATGTTGATGTCTTGAGTACTTGAATTCTTGATTGGGAGAAGAATGCAAAGTGAATAACTCTGGTGCTTCAATGGATGTTTCCAATCCTTCTTGTTTCCACCTTGCAATTGCACTATGTCAAATTGGGATGTCCAGGCGAGATTTTCCACATGAATTTTCCATATCATCCTCATAGAAAATGAAGCATTTGAGTGTGAATTTATAGTGATTTCGAGATTAAACCCTGCAAGGGCTGACTGCACAAGGAGGGAAGCCTTGAAATTTGAAATGGTTCCAGGATCCCAAAAGGGTTGTGCCTTAGGGATAGGATGACCTCAACCTAATCCCCAGGGGTAGGATGACCTTGGCATACCCCTAAAGGGTATTCCAACTTTGGCCTAGACCCAAGAGGCATATTCTTCCAGAATTGTCCTGGGATTGCAAATAATAGTCAGTTCAGGGTTGGAGAAAGAGATGAGTAGAAAAAGAACAGTTTCGGGATGAAAAACACTTTGAAAGAGGATATAAAAAAGGAGGAAAATTTGTGGTTAGGTACCACCTCAATATTTGCAATAAATAATAGGGAAATGAAGGAGGATTTGCTAGATCCTACCCTTATTTCACCTAGGAGAGAGAAAAGAAACAAGTCTAATGCATCCTAAATACAAGTGTATCATGCAATCATACTAAATGGGTGCTAAACCATCACTAAATTGAAGTGCTTATAATTTAGGAAAATACAGATATAAGGATTTCTCAAATCCACACAAGCCCCCATTTTTTTTCTAATGACACTCCATTTTTGAGTCTCGCCACCATACCTTGTCTAGGTTTGAGTAGTGACCTTGGTGTCCTTGTATCTTGGCATCTATTGTCTAACTGATTGCATTAGAAATTTTGTGTCGTCCCCTATTTATTTCATTTGTATGACATGTGTGTAAGCCCTCCAATCCACCTTTACAATCCATTTTCTACCCCATGTTGATTTCTTGATTACTTGAATGCTTGATTGGGAGAAGAATTCAAAGTGAAGAACTCTTTTGCTTCAATGGATGTTTCCAAGCCTTCTTGTTTCCACCTTGTGATTGCCCTATGTCAAATTGGGATGCCTAGGAAAGATTTTCTACATGAAGTTTACATATCATCCTCATACCAAATGAAGCATTTGAGTGTGATTTTATAGTGATTTCAACATTACACCCTGCAAGGGCCAATTGCACAAGGTGGGTAGCCTTGAAATTTGAAATGTGCCCAGGATCCCAAAAGGGTTGTGCCTTAGGACTAGGATGACCTCAGCCTAATCACCAGGGGTAGGATATTTATGGAATACCCCTCAAGGGTAGGCCAACTTCATCCTATTCCCTAGAGGCACAGTCTTCCAGAATTGTCCTGAGATTGCAAATAACAGTCAGTTCAGGGTTGGAGAAAGAGATGAGCGGAAAAAGAACAGTTTCGGGATGAAAAAACACTTTGAAAGAGGAGATAAAAAAGGAGGAAACTTTATGGTTAGGTCCCACCTCAATCTTTGCACCAAATAATAGGGAAATCAAGGAGGATTTTCTAGATCCTACCCTTATTTCACCTAGGAGAGAGAAAAGAAACAAGTTCAATACATCCGAAATGCAAGTGTATCATGCAATCACACTAAATGGGTGCTAAACCATCACTAAATTGAAGTGATTCTAATTTAGGACAATACAAATATAAGGATTTATCAAAGCCACACGGGCCCCCATTTTTTGTGTGATGACACTCCATTCTTGAGTCTTGCCACCATACCTTGTCTAGGTTTGAGTAGTGACCTTGGTGTCATTCTATCTTGACATCTATTGTCTAAGTGCTTGCATTAGAATTTTTATGTCATCCCCTAATTATTTCATTTGTATGACATGTGTGTAATCCATCCAAGCCACCTTTAAAATCCAATTTCTACCCCATGTTGATGTTTTGAGTACTTGAATGCTTGATTGGCAGAAGAATTCAAAGTCAAGAACTCTTTTCCTTAAATGGATGTTTCCAAGCCTTCTTGTTTCCACCTTGCAATTACACTATGTCAAATTGGGATGTCCAGGCAAGATTTTCCACATGAGGTTTGCATATCATCCTCATACCAAATAAAGCATTCGAGTGTGAATTTATAGTGATTTCGACATTACACCCTGCAAGGGTCGATTGCACAAGGTGGGAAGCCTTGAAATTTGAAATGGGCCCAGGATCCCAAAAGGGTTGTGCCTTAGGGATAGGATGACCTCATCCTAGTCCCCATTGGTATTCCAACCTTGGCATACCCTCAAGGTTAGGCCAACTTCAGCCTAGTCCCTAGAGGCACAATCTTCCAGAATTGTCCCGGGATTGCAAATAACAGTCAGTTCGGGGTTGGAGAAAGAGATGAGTGGAAAAAGAATAATTTCAAGATGAAAAAGCACTTTGAAAGAGGAGATAAAAAAAGAGGACACTTTGTGGTTAGGTCCCACCTTGATCTTTGCACCAAATAATAGGGAAATCAAGGAGGATTTTCTAGATCCTACCCTTATTTCACTTAGGAGAGAGAAAAGAAACAAGTCTAATGCATCCTAAATGCAAGTGTATCATGCAATCATAATAAATGGGTGCTAAACCATCACTAAATTGAAGTTCTTCTAATTTAGGAAAATACAGATATAAGGATTTATCAAAGCCATGCGGACCCCCATGTGTTGTGTGATGACACTTCATTCTTAAGTCTCGCTACCATACCTTGTATAGGTTTGAGTAGTGACCTTGGTATCCTTGTATCTTGGCATCTATTTTCTAAGTGATTGCATTATATTTTTTGTATCATCCCCTGATTATTTCATTTGTATGACATGTGTGTAAGCCCACTTCTTGTATGTACATTATATTTGATTGGGTCATGCACGACTATCTTTGCAAGCACAATGGGGTGGGCCTGAGGGTAAAACATGGTCATCATGACACATCATTGTTAGGGACCACCATACAAGTGGAAAATAAATCCAACAACTACCTTATAAAGCTTGATGTGATATTATCTATCCTTATGCTCTCTTTCAATATTTATGTTATGTTGGACATCATGTTTAGATGTTTATTCTTATTATTATTATATCAAGTGATTATGGTCTTGATCATGTGTATCTGGTACTCCTTAGTATGGATTTAGCTGATTTATAGCCATACATTGGATTTGGCATTAGTTTTTGAGTTAATTTTATAATTTTCTAGAGAGTGACATCTCTGCCTCTTTGATCTAAGACTATTTTGATCTCATAAAATTTCCCAACTTTCGATCGACATCTGCATGGGCTAAATTGACACATGTGTTCATTTGTGTCTCCATCTTGCACATTAGAATCTTTGAGTCTTTGGACCGAGACACTGTGAAAAGTGGACATTGACGATCGATATTTGTGTTTGGAAATTGACACTTGCATGGATTGGCGTGTTTTCCTGCTTTGGATCCCCCCTCCAATATTTTTTATAATTTTTCCTCCTTGTATGTCTTTGACTATTTTTTATTACAAATGTGGTTTTCATTGCACCAAAATATCGACCTTTCAATGCCCGATACAACCACTATAATTAAACAATCCATAGGGGGCGGCTAGTCCCTTGTCACAAATCTCAAGCAAATCACTGATCATTTTCCAACAATCTCCCCCTTAGTGTTATCCGAGGGGATTTGAACCGGTGACCAAGCTCTGATACCACTTATTACAAGTGTGGTTTTTGTTGCACCAAAAGATCAACCTATCAATTTCCTATACAATCACTAGACTTATAGAATCCACAGGAGGCGGTTAGTCCCTTGTCACAAATCTTGAAGGGAGCGCTGAACATTTTGCCAACAGTTTTATGCTCTTGGCCTAATTTTATGATGGCTCTTATTGGTTCCTTATGGTTAGATTGAAATGAACCTGCATGATTAATCATAACAGGAATACTTTCCATTCATTTTTAAAAGGAGCCTATGAGTTTATGGATTCTTGGATTGATATTATCTCCTTTTGAGTAGTTGTGAGTTATAGACCGTCTTGACTTCTCGTAGCCCATTGGACCTTGTCTGCGATCCTGGTAGTTTTCTTGGGGATATGTGTATTATGTCCTGAGTATATGTATGGGTTTCCATAGAACCCTTGGAAGTGTTAGAAGACTTCCACTTGTGCACAATCACTCTGTGATCATAATTATGTTGCTTTTATTTATGTAATTATATTTAATTCTATGCACTTATGTTAATGATGTGTATATATATATATATATATATATATATAAGTACATGTATTACCCTATGTTCCAAGGGTTCCTTGGCAGGAAATTAAAATTGAAGTATAAGAGGTAAGATACGTCCATCGGTTGGTAAGATAAGTCATGACAAGTCAACACCTTGCCCTGTTCCTAACCTTCGATATGTGTGTCAAGAAGTTATGTGAATTCAGGGTGACATGGAGATAAGGTGTGTAAAACACATAAGCCATATTAATAGGTGAAGATGGATCAAAAGATTAATTATGAGATCTCATTTCTTGGTCCCGGCTAACCTAATGTGAGATAGGGATATAAGATAATGTAAAAAGTATTTGATATAGACCAAAATCATTTATTTGTAAGGTGTTATGGCTTGTGTGTTAAGATTTAGAAAGTAACGATGATTTCAAATGTAAGGATAGATTTATAATCCCATTACAATCATTTTGTAAGAGTTCTATGTTAAGGTTTATAATATCATCGTACACTGTAGAATAAGGCAATAAAATGACAATAAATGAGCCACAAAAAAAAAATACATGATAATCAACATGTGTAATCTATCATCACGTGGGAGAGATTTGTGTAAAGAATAAGTACCGCCATACACAGATTGAACATGAGAGGTGGAGGTGTGATCAATATTATGCTCATCATCATGTAGAGATAAAGACAATGTATTCAAAGTAAATGAATCTATGGAGATAGGATTATGATGACATAAAATAAAGTTTCACCACAAAACATAGTAATGTTTTGATTAATTGGTAAAAACACGTTTTGAAGGGACCCAAAACCCTATACAAACGAGAAACATAGTAATGTTATGCATAGGTGAATCACAAGATATATCCTTTCTTAAGGTGTGATCATATATTTTTAAAATTATAATAACATCATGGAAGGTATTGATAAAATTCATAGTCATATCTAATATATGAGAGTAGACATTAATCATCTCATTGAAGGATGAGAAAGGTAATACATGGTAAAATATCATCTCCTTAGAGAAGACACTCATATTCATCATATAAAAATTTTGCATATAAAGAATGGATATGTCATGAAAAGTGAATGAGAGAAACATCTCCTAGTCCAATATAAAAGTGTGCAATTTAGTGAACGGACAAGCGCTAACATGTTCCATGATGATAAGATATCGTACCTGTGGGGGGATAGAAAATAGATAGATTGTAATTTAATCCCAAACCTTAATTCAAAATGAATACATTAATGTATATCAGACCCTAAGAAATCTAAAATTGGATTAAAAATTAGAGTTATGATAGATTTGAGAAACCCTAATATTGATACAAATAAGCACAATTTAAATTAGATTAATAAATGATGTAGCAAGGATAGTCAATTTATCAATATTTTAATAATTAAATGTTAGAAGTATAAAGTAGATATTCTTTGATTTGTCATTGAAGAATGGACAAAGTAGTGAGGGCATTGATGTAAGCGGAATAGGAAATGATGCAAATGTTCTTAGGATGAATATGTAGATCTAGATTCATTTTAGAGCATGAATTGAAGTGCTTCCTTTCCTAATTGTAAATGATTTATCTTGAATGATTAGAGAGGAGATAATATAAGGATATTTGATGATAAAAAATGAATTAAATTGAATACTTTTAAATACTGATACAATACATGAAATTGCACAAATTTATATTTCATTGTCTCTTAGAAAGAAAGTAATGAACATAAGTTGGTCAATTTTTGAATTTGAGTTTGAATTTTAAATTTGTGAGGGTCAATGCATGTAGCTATAGAAGTCCTTAAATTGACTTGTGACTTGAAAAGGAAAAAATAAATGTGGGTATCAAATACATAGAAACGTGTGATGTATAGGTGTAATTAATATATGATTAGGATTAATATACTAAAATATGAATGAATACACATGTGATGAAGTGTAAGCATATTATAATAATTTGAACAAAGTGATATTAAGGATGGTACCCTTGGAGGAATTTTTCCTAACAGCTTCCCCCTATATAAAATTTTATATCAGATTTGGGCCCTCAATTCATTTGAATGCTCACATATTTTACATCATATAAACTATTAAAATTGTCAAAATAACCATAAATAATGGATTGCCACCCAATAATTATGGTCAATACTACGACAAGGGGAGAGGACCCAATTATAGTTCAAAGTGTAATAATTGCCATATTTTTGTAGAGTGGTCTTTATTTTTTAATTTTTACCCATCATATTATGATAGCCATAGATCTAAAAGATGGAAAGTGATGGTTTTTGGATAAAAGTGGAAATTGAGATAGTTATGAAGGCATTGATGAAAGTACAAGAGGGTGTTAGTCATATTTTCTACATTTGGCATGTGTATAGACTTGGGCCTGGTTAGGGTTGCAAAATGTTTTCTCTCCTCCTAGATATTTCATTTTTCATGATTTTTTAAGCCTGGTTCACAAGCCCTAATGGTCTCTGTGCTTAAACCCTTGGTTCAATTTCATGCATAAAACCTTAAAACCTTAGGTTTCATGACTTTTTTATATTTTTTTGTTACTTTTTTAAGTCACTTAAATTCCTTAAGTCATGTGTTTTATGTCATCATCGGCGGGTTCACTTTATTTTCCTAAGTCCTAGCGGGGTGCCTTTAATTTTTCCTATGTCGAATCTTCGTGACATCCTTTATATTTTTCATTTGCCGAGCATGTTGATTTTAATTTGATGGCCAACATTTTTCCTCAAGGAAGATTTGATCGCTAGATAACCTTTAAGTCATTGCGCCTGACGGACATGTGGATAGTGGTAGGGCCAGACTGTATTTAAACTTGAAATAAATTTCATGCAAATAATTTTAAATCTTATGGCTGGCATTTTGACTTGATCGCAAGATGCACCAAGGATAATATTTAAGCCATTGTGCATGTTTGACACCTGTATATTGTCAGAACTTGGGACCGTCAGCGGTGAACTAACCAATGATTATATATCAGGAAATCCTACAGTCAACGTAAAGACTTTAAGTGGAGATGAGTAAATATTAAAGTACAAGCCATTGCGCCTGTTGGCCATGTGGAAAGTGGCAGGACCACATTAGTGCCAAAGTAAAGGGGTTAAAGTATAGTCAAGTCAGATTTCATTCGACAGTGAGAATTTTCCCTCAATCGTGAAGATGTAGTTCCTTATTGCTCAAGAAAATGCACCTGTTCGACGCGTGTCTTTGCTGAGGCCATGGGTCCCAGGTTTTCAAAGAGGATAAAAATAAGATAAGTTCATAAATATCTAACAAATGATGTTGTGCCTAATGGAAAAGATTCTTGAATATTAACGTATAAGCCATCGCTCCTGTGTGCCATGTGTTCAGATCTGATCGTTGGAGCCCGAGTAACTTAAAAGGGATATACGGTTCTATTTTAAAGTAGATTTCAGGTTTAAATCAGCGTCGTTGATGTTTTTTTTCATGCCAAGTGTAGTTGTTGGAGTGGATTTTCAAAATTTCAAATGTATTTCTCAGGTGGTGAGCTGTGTCGTTTTGTTGCAGAATAATTAATAGGCAAATTTGATCTCATAGGCCATGTTTGTACAGCTGTTGGATCTACTGTATGAAGGAAAGATTGATAGTTCTAAATGCATTTATGCATAGATTATCTCTTTAGGGTTTTTGATTGACTTGTTAATCAGTTTAAAACTTTTGTTTTGGCCTTTTATGTTCGTCACCATTAATAGGGGGTCTTTTGCCATAGTGGTTTAAGGTGAAAATCTTTTTTTTTTTGGATCCTGAGCTTTTCCAAAGAGGGTAGTTGTTGTTTTGCAATTCCAAAGGGTTTATTCTTCTGGGGTAATTAATGCACATCATATATTCCATTCATTATTAATTTTGCAAGGTTTTTTTATTCAGTTTCCCAAGATTGTTGGCGTCTTGATCATATTTCTTCAATAAGATGAATCAAAAGGAATGTTTCAACTAAAAGATGACAAAGTTGCTTGGTTGTTGAAGTGAATTAAATGATTCTCTATCATGTTTTAGCCTTAACCCTAATGAATTCTAAGCTCGTTGCAGTCCTTGTTTCTATAAAATCATTTCTAGGATCACTTAGAGAGGATGGGAATTTTATGCCACAAAAGGCTTGTAAAGCTTTGCATATTTTGATTAATATTATCAATGGTCTCCTTGGTTTTGATTTCATATGTAATTGATATCTTGACATCAATATATGTGTGTACTTCTTGTTATTTGTGTGATATGATTGAATATTTTTCTTTGTTTTAGCTTGTATACTCATTTGGATTGGTTGTTAAGGACATTTCAATCCATCACTTTGCAAGGCATAGTGTTTAACTAGTTTAGGGTTTCTTTCAAGGAGAGAATTAAATCCTTAGGGTATTTTTAGTGAGTAGATGGTTGTAACAAATTTGATGATTATTTCTGCTTATATTAAGTGTGAATGGATTATGTAAGGCATAGTCTAATTCAATGATCATTTACAGGATTTACATTTGATGTATCTTTGATTTGAAGATCTCTGTATATTAAGTGACTAAATACCTGCTGGATAAAGCACTAGTTTGATATGTTAGATTGTGTGGTTCCCATCAAATCCTTATACAAATTGTTATCATTTACATTTTATGTCACATCTATTATGCCTGCCTATTTGAAGAACTACTAAATATTTAGGGAAGAAGTTAGGCACACCTGCTTGAGCCTGTGGATCTCAAAGTGAAGGGGGATTTAATCCTCATTAATTGGACTTGTTTCTTGACATAACCAAAATTTGGGTTTCATAGAGTCAAGCATCGCTGCTATATACGATTCTGCAAGAAAAAGCTCCAACAGAGGGAATTAAAGAAAGGGATAATATGGGCATATTGAAATAAAAGGAAAATATTTTGATATTGGAAGGAGGGACTTTATACAAGGCCATTGGTTGTTGCTAGTTCCCATCTTGTATATACATAAATCTTTTTCACAATAAACATGGTTAGAGTCTTCTTCTTTTCTTTTAACCGCCATTGTTGATTATTGTACTATTAACCATAAAATGTATCGATCAATGTTGAGATTATGTGGGTTTTATTTGGGTTTGTGTAAAGGAACCTACATTATAAATAAATCTTAATTTTGGGAAACTATAGAATTCAAAGCTATGTTTTCTCCTAGTGTAGTTTAGATATAGCTCTTCTATTAGGTTACTATTTCTCAACAAAATGTAGTAACAACGATGTTCTTTTTGAGTGCTACATTAAATTTATAGAAGGATATGATAAACATAGTGGTATCGTTACAATATTAGCTCAAGGAGAGTACTACTGAAGTGAAATCTCTTAACTATTAACATGACTAGTAAAAGGAAATCATTCAAAATATATGAGGAAATCATTCAAAATATATGAACAATCTTTTGAAGCAATCTTTATTTCCACGTTGTTGACTGTTGAATGGTTTTTTAATGTGTATTATTCAATTCTCTCATAAAAATTTTCATATCACTACAATTTGTCATATCTCTTAGTGCATATATAGGAACAAAAAATCAAACTATTCTAATTGTTTTAATCATCTTACAATTTTTTCATACAATTTCAATCGTTGATTTTAAACATTAGCTAGTCCTCCTCAAATAAGTAATTCCTTTGACATAATTATTAAGAAGTTAGCATTTATTATCTTTATTTGACAATATTTAAATTAAATCTATAAAATGTGAATATTACTAGAAAACTTTACACTTACCTAGAGCCTTGTGCACTTAATACTACTCCTATCAAATAAACTAAAACCTCAAAGACAATGAATCTATCATAATAATTTGTTTTTATATTAATTATAAAAAAACACGTGTGTTGTACCTTACACAACCACATCCCAAAGGAATATAAAGAAAAAAATATCACACTAACAACATAAACAAAGGTGTTGTCCCTTACAAACAAGGTTAAGAATAGATCATAAGCAATACACTAGTACAAAAGCTAGTAGCCCACCTCTAAAGTGGGTAGATAGCTCACCCACAATGTGGGGAGGAAAATGAGAGTGTGAAGAACATTTTTCCTACACCATAAGACAACCATCCAAGTGATGCTATCACTAGGATTCCCACCACAAGGGGGAGAAAGTGGTTAAACCCTTCCTTTTTGGTGAAGAATTCAACACAAAGGAAACTTGTGAAGGTATAACACTTGATTCAAGATTTTAAATTTTAGATCTATCCCCTGCTCCTTCAAACCACACTTTCAATTTGATTATATTTTAATTTAATTTTAAGGTTAATTTCAACAACATGGTTTGACCTAGGTAAATCCATATCAACCCAATAATTTCTATCTTTTTTAATTTTTAGGTGAGAAGATCTAAAGACACAAATTTAGAATCAGATCGAGTAGACAAAAGCCTACAAATTGAGCTTTCATAGAGCCAAAAAAAGTAGGGTCGATATCACACTATCTAACAATGCCCAACACTTTCTTGAAAAAACTTTCAGGGAAGATTCTGAGCCTTCTTGATCCCAAAAACATAACTTTCATCCACATCTGACATTACTGGGTCAAGGTTACCATGATCAACATTGACCTCCTAAATTTAGCATATATTCAAGATACATGTTCATTTTTGTATCCTCTTTTTATATTTATTGCACTTGTCTACATATCTATTCTGAGATTTTTTGTGCATGTTAAATACTCTCAATTTCTCATCTTCTGCCCTATATCTAGCATTCAACTTGCATTTCTAAAAAGTCATTTTCAACTCAAACTTGGACTAATAGATTCACCTTGTACCCAATCCTTTTTTATCATATTTTAGGTTGAGACTAGTAGACCCATTTACCTTAATGTAACTAAGAAGATGAAAATATTTCTAGCTCCTAGTGTGCATGCATACGCTAGTGAACACCTACATCTTCCTTCTTCCCCAACATTACATTTTAGTGATCCTAACCCATCTTACCTTTTTCTTACTTTTTATTTTCATGTTTAGATCTAATCCGTATGCATTTAATTAATTCAAATTTTTAATGATTTATTATGTATTTCATTTATACAATGGTTATTTGATTAACCTATTGACAATTTTCATTGTTAAATAATTTATTTTATATCTAGCTTTGTTCATGAGTTTCATAACCCTTTGTGATACATCTAATATCCCTATGAGAATACATTACAGACTTATGACTTCCTAAAGTTACAATAAGAAGGGTATTGAGCTTGAGTTGACTAACATATTCCATGGTAATTTGGGTAAATCCTCTATTTCTACACTTGACATACCTAACAATGTGAAGAAACACTCTTCCCATACTTCTCATGATGAGGATGACTCCTTAACTCAAGTAACTAGTGACCAATTAGGGAAGCTTGACCATGAATTGGATAGGCTTAAAAAATGGATGGATAAAAAACACTCAAGTAGTGAGGCAATCTCCTTGATTCAAGGGTTGATGAGAATGATTATAAGTGATGAACAAGGTATGGAAGTGTTGTGTTTCATTTCTCATATTTTTGATACTAATTTTATGCCTATGAAACGTTGTGGCAAATCCATTAATTACTCTAATTCTATAAATCAAGTTGAGAATTCCATTCCTATGCCTACATTATTTCCTAGTGTTTCTCCATATATATCTTCTATCATGGCTACCTCTACACAAAATTTCAATCCTACACATGTTATTCATGGGGGAAAACCTATAAATTAATACTCATACATACCTCCTTTTGTTAGCCTCCATTTATTTTAGAACCATTTTCTTTACCCACCTATAATAATGTTCCACTTTCCTACTAGAATTCTCTACCTACCTATCACAATGCTACACCTCCATCATAATCCAACATGTCCAACACAAAATAATCCATCAAAGTCATTATCAACAATTTAGCTCAAAGTGTATCATCCTTACAACAACAATTTCCTTTCCTAACTTAATCCAACTTCAATGTTCCTACATGTGATATATCTAGCCCACTTTCCCTAGATTTTATTTGTGTTATTGTTGATCAATGCATGGATATTCTCCAATTGGAGTTATACAATGGTAATTTTGACCCCTAAACTCATATAAAACATTCTAAAATTTGTGTAGTGATTTCTCAAATGATTGTACACTTATGGAAAAACTATTTTCTCACATTTTTAGAGAAAAAGTGTTGCAATGGTATTTCTCTTTTCCTTTATTCTATATATTCTTTTCAAAAATTTGTTGATGCATTCATAAAATAATTTCAAAATAATATTGGTCCTCAAATTACTTTGACAAATTCAATTTACCGTGACCAAGGAGTTAAATAAAAAGCGATTGATTTTATTGGTAGATATAAACATTGCATTGACAAATCGCTCACCCTATACCTAATGGTGATGTTTATAGAATTTTAATTAGTAATTTATAAAATTATATTAGAGACAAGCTTATGTTTTTTGAGTATACAAATTTAACACAATTGTGTTTGGTATGTCATAATTATTAGCTTCAAGTGAGCTAATTCAATTTTTCTTCATCAATGGCTCCATTTGATAAGAATGACAATTCTCAACAATCATTTCAGAAGTTCAAAAAACAAAACTAATATTTTATCAAGATCAATAATTACTCTTCAAATCAAGTGTGACCCCTTTATCATCAATATTTACACGTCATAGTTTTACTACTATTTTTAATTAATTTAATAGTATCATTGGTGCAGGGGAACCTTTGATGTAATAATGATCCAATGATGATCCAATGTTTGATTTTAACATGTTTTGGGTAAGGGGATCTTTAGGATCATTTTGGTAATCAATTGTAATTATTTGACCCAATTAGTAAGACCACTACCCCAATAAGGTATTGATAATCCTATTGGTCTAGTGTGGTCAAAAGGTCATTTGGAGTATGGGAGGGGGTATCATAGGAATGTCATGATGTTTTTAATCAATCACATACATTACAATGATTTCATACCATAGGGAAGGTAGGAGGGTGTTTTTATGTCCTAAAGTTGTCAATGCTATCATGACAACGTTGACAACATGTGAAAAGTTGTTGCATTTCGGTCCTAAGGGTCATATTGGTTAAAATGATATTTAGGAACCATTGGGAAGAATTTTTTAACTCATTATATCCCTTTCATTATAGAAGGCAAGGGGTTTTTGAAGAATTCAGAAAGATAAGCAATAAAAATTTACTATTTTCCTGGGTTTTTCTCAGATTTCTATAGTTGTACGACTCTGTACAAATGAACACGAGGGTGATATTTTCATTGATTAATAATGTATTGAACTATCCTTTGAATGCAATTTATTTGTGTTTTATATCATCTTCCTATCAAAAGTTATATTTTTTTTTCTGTAACAGGCCAGGAAACCCTCAAACACTTGGAGTTTGGAGTTGAAATGTGATTTGTGCCACTTTCCACTGTGGGAAAATAATTTCCTTTTTTGGAAATAGAGGAACATGTATGTATTATAATATAAAATTGGTTTGGGACCACGAAGAGAAGGGCATTGGGAGAATGGGGAATCCCTAGCCAGGTATCTCTATGTGACTGGTTGGTTGTTAAGAGAAAATGGGTGTAACAAAGACATAAAAAGGTTAGTTGGTAAGATCCTAATGGTGGATTTGGTGTTTTGGCATAGGGAAAAAAGTGTTCAAGGTGGAGAGGGAGTTTTGAGACACCTTAAACTAAGGGATTTTTAAGAAACCAAGCCTATTAGGCCTAATTAGGTCTGCAGACATAACATTCATTTGGTGTCATACTTGTGGAGTCAAAAACCCTAATTGGTAAATGTTGTGAGGGAGAAAAAAGAGTACTCAAATATGTGCTTAGGTTTGTGGGATTTTTTTGTAAGTTTGGGATTTGAGGAGCCAAAACCAAGAAAAGAGACCTACTAGGAAACTAGGCCTAATTGGGTGCAAACAAACCTAAGTGGCAAGACAAAATTGTTGGGGTCATGTGGTTGATTCAAAACTTAGTTCTTATGCCATAAAGAGTTGTAAGGGGATCCTAACTCATATCTAAAAGAATTTGGGAAGGACATCTTGTTCAACCAAGATTAGGGACATCTTTTTAAGGACATGTTTAAAGAAAACAAGAGGAAAGTTGTGTTTTGGATCAAGAGGTGATCCAAGATGAATAGTGCCTCTAAGGAGGGGAAATATATCAGTCTTTGAGTCATCAAGGTAGATTGTAGGAATAGGAGGAGTAATATCGGGATCCTTTATCAAGGATAGGGATGACTAGGAGAAGAGATTGACAGGTGAAAGGGAAATTTTAATCCTTTGGGCCACTCTGCATCATAGTGGTATCAGAGCCAAATTAGGGTCATGTGGTGGTTGTGATCTTGGTGTATGTTAGAGGAAGGTTCAGAATAAGAGGCCAACACCATGCCTCCTAAAAACATTTCATAGGATGCAGTCAAGAAGATGTTTGAAGAAATGTTTGAGGTCAGGGAGATGAACAAGACTAAGGGTAAGGTAGAGGAGGATGAATGTGAATATGATAAGAAAGGGGAAAAAAGGGAGGAGGAAACCCCAAGGTAGGAAGTGGAGTTTCTTGCAGATCAGAGAGCATTTTTTGAATCCCTAAATTTTGTTGGGAGGGATATGACAGACAATGTGCCTACTTTTGGAGGAAGCATGAATCCAAATAAGGTAAAGGATTGGATGGAGGCCTTGAAAAACTTCTTTGCGTGTCAAGAAGTTGCTGAAAACAAAAGGGTGAACATAGAAAAGGCCAGGCTAAAGGGATTTTCCTTATGATGGTGGAACTTTACACAGGGGGAAAGGGTCAAAGAGGGAAGGAGCATGATCTCATCATGGGACAGAATAAGAGAAAGGATTAAGACACAATTTTTACCACCAGGTTATGAGGTACAAATGTATAGGAAGTTATAGAATCTAAGGAAAAGAGACCTAGATGTCGATGCCTATATAGATGAACTCCATAGGCTAAGTTTTTTATCCAAGAGGCATGAGGAGGAAGCAAAAAATTTATCAAGATAAACATATAGGATGAAATAAGTATCCTAGCACCTGAAATTATGAACACGTGTATACAATTAGCCTTAAGATTGGAAGACAAACTAAAGAGTAAAGGGGAACAAAATAGTAGGAGAAGAGGAGGAAAGAATTTTGGGGGAAGAGGAAATTTTGGGGGAAGAAGTCAGCCTCAGAGATCACAAGGGGAGACCAGTCAAGGGGAGTCATCTAGGAACTCCAACTCTAGGGGTAATTGGAGAGGGAGGAGACCTAATGGAAGAGGTAGGAGTAGAGGAGAAGGAAGGGGAGAAGTTACTTTCTATGGAAAATGTTTCAATTTTGGGAAAGGACACTCTGCCAAGAGGTTCCCAATGTCAAGTCAGAACCAACAAGGGGGAGAAAGAAGGACTCACCTAGTCCAAGAGGATGATACTCGTAGTGTACATTCCATGTCAAGGCATGTAGATCAAGATCTTGGAGAGAACCTTGTGATGATAAGGACACTTCTCAAAGAACATTCTCCCAAGGAACCACCCCCGAGAAAGAGTCTCTTCAGGACCTCATGCATATCAGGAGGAAAGGTATGCAAGGTTATTATAGATTCAGGGTCTACTGACAATTTAGTATCTTTTGAAATGGTTGATAAGTTGCAGTTAAATAGGATCCCTCATCACTTTCATTCTAAATTTTCCTGGTTGACAAAAGGACAACAAAGTGTTGTAGATGAACAAGCATGGGTGGAATTTCAAATAGGATAATACAAGGATAGGTTGTTATTGTTAGGAATAACAGTCCACAAGACAACTAAGATGGGGGGGTGAATCAGTTGTAATGTAGATTATTAAACTTTAAACTTTATAAACCAAATATGCAAATGTAAATGATAACACATTAACTCCCAACACCATAACACAATATTTGTTGTCAAGGAAACCCTGTTAAAGGTAAAACCCCGGTGGGAATTAACACCCACAAATAATGTACTGAGAGTATAGTATCCCTGTTAAAAGATATTTGCCCTGTTAGGAGCTTATTATAACATTACTATACACAGTCCCTATTAGGAGGTGGACTCTGTTAGGAGTCAATAAAATAGTAGGCTCACTGCCAAGGCACATTGCCCAAAGAAGGTTAAAGCCACCCTCAAGGATTTACAATCCGAATCAAGTGTATAAAGAAAATACACATTCCAGTGAACTGTCTGATAGAAACTATCTTTGCTTGGTCAGTTCCAATGAAGTGTCCAGCTTCCACACCTCTCTATCCTTATCTTTCTCTATCACACTTCTCCACAAGAAATTTTCATTCATATATACCCTCTTACAATAATTCATTAGGTCGGCCAGTTAAGATTTCCCAATACATAATTAACTAGGTTGGCCAATTAAGGCTTTCCATCATAAAAATATTTACATAGCCCCTTGCTAAGATACACACAGTATCTATAATAAGTATACATCATTTACAATCCATTACATATACTTCCAGATCTATAATTCATGCTCACAATTAATTTCACAAGCTACATGTCTAAAGTCAGCCAGGAAATAGGTATTCTCCAGAATACACACCATAGCTAACGTCATCAGTATCCAAACATCAATCAAACTCAACCCATTACTCTACCATATGTAGGCTATCCATCAGTAAGCTCGCAGGTTTTGAAATATCTTCGCCAGAAAGATATACCCAAAACACAGAGACCTGCTCTGTCCAGAATCACAGTTGCACTCCAAAAAACCAGTCTTCACTAAATCAACTATAACATCTAGAGTATGTAACATAGAGTCAATAGACCTTAGGAATAAGTTTAGCACACATCCTTCTGCATAAATCCAACTTTGATCATTCTGAATCATTCGTACAGTGTTCGTACACTCATTCCAGTTAAGTATCCAGTCTGTCTTCTCCATAAAAATATATGTTGACTATTATAATGAATTTAGAATAACTGAGAGGGGGGGGGAATCAGTTATCCTTAGGTCCAGATGTGCCCATATAAAAATTTATACCATTTCAACAACTCATATCTCCTCGACAACAATAAACAACAAAAGTGTGCAGTTTACTGTACTAATGAAATAAGCTTACAGAAGCTTAACAGTAAAACACAGCATAAACATTCACACATTTTGACACCATGATTTAATGTGGAAACCCAATATGGGAAAAACCACCAGTAAAATGCTACCAAAATTTCACTTTTCTGAAGTGATGCCCTGTTAGGAGCCAACCCTGTTAAAGGTTACAAAACACACTGTCAAATGTGACTTGGTTAAAGGACTTAATAACCCTGTCAGTAGTGGCCTTTTTAGAGGACTTAGAACATTCCAATATGAATGTCACCTTGTTCAAATGATTTATACACTGACTGTTAGGTCAACCTAGTTAAAGGATTTGAACTAATACAATGGTTAGAAAGTAATCAGCAGGTGTGATCTGATACATACAACTTACTTTGTGAATCCAGATCCAATTTCAGCTCTAATGCTAATTCACTGAGTGGCCTCCATTTTCATCTCAAACTTTAGATCTGCTTGAAAATCCATCAAGCAATCTCTATGCTTCTTTTTTCATCCTTCTCTGCTAGGTTTTGCCAATCAGTCAATTAACCATGCAATACTCTTGCATACAACTTCTCCTTACACTTAGATACATAACAGTAACCATAGTAGGTTATATTATACCTCTTCATTTAGGTCAGATAGATATTTTTCCGCTTAATCAAGATCGTAGATATTAGGTTAGGTCAGATCCAATAGATCTTTCCATCATTACATTTAATTTACTTCTCCAATACAGTCATTAATTATACATTGAATCCATGCATTAATAATGGTTTCCCATGCATTAAATGAGTGTTGACCAATCTTAATTAACAATGCATATCCCAATAGAATCAACTATGTCAGCCATAGATCTCAAATATCATCAATTACTAAAATACTGTTGCTCGGATTTCTCTATCTCCCTCGGTATTTCACTCACGCTCGACACCATCTTTTCTTTGCTCGGCATCACCTTTCACTTTGCTCGGCATCGACTTTTCTTTTCTCGACATCGACCTTCCAGTGAACTGTCAGTGAAAGATAAACAACATATCACTTTGCCAAAGTGCCAAATGATCAAGTACCTTGGTGTATACTCATAACTCAACCATTTCCTCGGTCTTCTTGTTATCCTATTCTTCAAATCTTCATCAATCAATAGATATGGTACTCAAACATACAACAATAATCTCACCAGCTAAGGTTTGACATCAATGACAAAATAACAATTGTCTACATTGTAGAAATCTTTCCAAAAATCTCCCTCTTTGGCATTGATGGCAACACTAAACTGTAAAATAATAATTTCCAACCAAAGTTACCATACAATCCAAAATAGTGCGTGTGTTCCTTGATATGAACAAATCTTCATTAATGTCTTTAGCTTCATTCTGATTATCATCTGTAAAATACTACTCCCTCTGTGTCTGTAATCACACTGATATCTTTCAGTGTCTGTTCAGCTCCCTCTTTCAGTAATATCTCCCTTGTATATGTTTTTATCAATAATTTGTTTTAGCAATAATTTCCCTCTTTTTGTTTTAGCAATCATCTCCCTCTTTGATGACAATGCCAAAGATTTTGACATCTTCATTATGTAGATTCATCTTGTTCTAATCTTTGTATCATGTTGTTCCTGTCATCTTTTTTTATGACTGATCTTCTTTTTTGTTTGTGTCTTCTACTTCACAGTTTTTAGGCAGCATCCTAAAAATGTGACTCACTGTGAATCAATGTGTCAAGTGTTTTGATTAAAACATTTAATGCAACCGTTCCATTTTAGAACTAGTTAGCCTCTACTAGGGGAATCACCCCCAATTTACCTCTTAGATACTCATGAGCATCCTTGGGTGATGCTTTTGTAAATATGTCTACCAACTGTTCCTTAGTGTTCACACATTCCAGTCTCACTTCCTTCTTCTGAACTAGCTCCCTCAAGTAATGATACTTGATAGCTATATGTTTTGTCTTAGAGTGCATTACAGGATTTTTAGAAATATTAATGGCACTCATTTTATCACAATA
>MU228047.1:225729-245191 GCA_018584345.1 Thuja plicata | reverse complement strand
CAGTATAAAACATCTACTCCCAAAGACTTTAAAATAACTTACAGTAGGTGCATATCCATACCATAGCTCATAAGGTGTAGTATTTGTACCTTTCTTGACTTGTACTTTGTTCAAGGTATAAATTGTTATACTTACAGCTTCTCTCCAATATTTCTGTGCAACATTTTTCTCCATCATTAATGTTCTAGCACAATCCATGATAGATCAATTTCTTCTTTCAGCTATACCATTATGTGGTGGTGTCCTAGGTGCGAACATCTGTATTTTTATCCCTCGGTCATTGCAGAACCTATTAAACTCATTAGAGATGAACTCACCTCCTCTGTCAGATCTCAAACATTTCAGACTCTTACTTGTTTCCTATTCAAATTTTTCCAAGTACCACTTAAATAACTGAAATGCATCAGATTTTTCTTTAAGAAACATAACAGTCATCGTCCTAGAGTAGTCATCTACAAATAGAATAAAATATTTGTCTCCACAGTAACTTTTCTCACCAATAGGTCCACAAAGGTCAGTATGAACCAATTCCAAAATATTCTCAAAAGTATGATTTTTCCTCTTAAAGCTAGATTTAGTCATTTTGCCCAATTGACATTGCTTACACATTGCATTCTCAGGTTTCTTTAACTTAGGCAGCCCTCTAACCTTTTTCAATTTACTTATGCTTACCAAGTTATCAAAGTTAACATGACATAGCCTCTTATGCCATAACCAAACATCATTATATTGTGCAAACAAGCATGTCTCTTCAGCCAAGTCTAGATAAAATAAGTTACTTCTCGTCTGCTCACCACTTCCAACTAATTCTCCATTAGCATCATAGATCTTTTCTTTCCTGTGATGGAATTCAACTCTGTAACCAAAAGTGTTCAGCTGTGCAACACTCAATAAGTTATACTTAAGATCATCAACCCAATACACATCATCACATCTAATCTTATCAGTCAATTGAATTGATCCTTTCCCTTTAACTCTACAAGGTGTATCATTACCAAACTTAACATATCCACCCTTACATTGATCTAAGGTTTCAAATTTGTCATTATCACCAGTCATGTGATGTGAAAAACCACTGTTAATGATCCAACGATCACCTTTACTCATATAAGAAATTAGTGCAGTTTTCTCATCATCATCAGAATCATGTTTCATTGCAACATACACAACTTCTATATCATTTTCATCAGATTTATCAGATTCACTGTCAGAAGCTTCTTCAACTATATAACAAGATTTCTTACCTTTGTCTTTGTAATCCTTGTACTTTCTTTAGCCTCAATCATCCTTTCTATCTTTGTACTTGTTGTCTCTTCTTTCAACTTTCTCATTCTTATCAGGACATCTAGCAGCAATATGACCAACTTTGTTACAAGAAAAACAAATAATAGAAAGTTTACCTCTGAATTTTCCTTTTCCTCTATCTAGTCTCCTTGCCATAAGTGCCTCAAGCTCTTCTAGATCATTATCTTAAGTGTCACTGTCATTGCTCACACATTTCTTTCCTTTCCCTGATTTGTTGATGACCATCTGTGACTTGAATGCAGATTCAACAGTTTGTGGAGTATAGTTGTCAAAGTCTGACATCTCAAATGCAGTAAGTCTGCCTACCAAACTTTCGAGAGTCAAATTGTTGTTAGGAGTACATCTTAGTTCTTGAATTGTAGATACTCTAATAGCATAAATAGGAAAAACAATTCTCAGTACCTTTCTCATGATAGTTTCATCATCAATGGTTCCCGTATCTCCTCTAATAGCATTTACAACTTCCTTTATCCTATCATAATATTGCACTATATTTTCTCCTTCTTTCATTTTTAAATCATCAAAATTACCTCTCAAGCTTTTATATTTGGCTCTTAGTACATTTGTATCACCTCCATAGATGGTTTGAAGAGCATCCACATCTACTTCGCACTTGTACAGTCCTTGATGTCCTCCAATTCATGATAGTTCAGAGATGATGCAAGTTCCAACATTGCTTGATTATGTTCATGCGTTTCTCTTAATTGTGAAACATTCATAACTCCAGTAGGGGTTACATATTTTGTTTCAATATGTCATTTAGCCAAGTGAAGTTTCATCAAACTTTTCCATGCAGGAAAGTTGTCTTTGTTAATCTTTGGTCCATCCCCTTTATACATCTTGATCTTTATCTCCAAGTACCTTCAAACTATTTCAAGAGAACAAAGCTCTGATACCAATTGTTAGAATGAATTTAGAATAACTAAGAGGGGGAGGGGGGGAATTAGTTATCCTTAGGTCCAGATGTGCCCATATAAAACTTTATACCATTTCAACAACTCAGATCTGCTCGGCAGCAATAAACAACAAAAGTGTGCAGTTTACTGTACTAATGAAATAAGCTTACAGAAATTAATAGAAAAACACAACATAAACATTCACACATTTTGACACCATGATTTAAAGTGGAAACCCAATATGGTAAAAGCCACCAGTAGCATGCTACCAAAAATTCACTTTTCAGAAGTGATGCCCTGCTAAGAGCCAACCCTGTTAAAGGTTACAAAACACACTGTCAAATGTGACCTGGTTAAATGATTTAATCACCCTATCAGGAGTGGCCTTGTTAGAGGACTTAGAAAATTCCAATTTGAATGTCACCTTGTTTAAAGTATTTATACACTGACTATTAGGTCAACCTGGTAAAATGATTTGAACTGATACAATGGTTAGAAAGTAATCAACAGGTGTGATATGATACATACAACTTACTGTGCAAATCCAGATCCAATTTCAGCTCTAATGCTAATTCACTGAGTGGCCTCCATTTTCATCTCAAACTTTAGATATGCTTGAAAATCCATCAAGCAATCTCTCTGCTTCTCTGTTCAACCTTCTCTGCTAGGTTTTTCCAATCAGTCAATTAACCATGCAATAATCTTTCATACAACTTCTCCTTACACTCAGATATATAACAATAACCACAGTAGGTTATATTATACCTCTTCATCTAGGTCAGATAGATCTTTTTCCGCTTAATCAAGATCATAGATCTTAGTTTAGGTCAGATCCAATGGATCTTTCCATCATTACATTTAACTTACTTCTCCGATACAATCATTAATTAAACATTGAATCCATGCATTAATAATGGTTTCTCATGCATTAAATGAGTATGGACCAATCTTAATTAACAATGCATATCCCAATAAAATCAACTATGTCGGCCATAGATCTCAAATATCATTAATTACTAAAATACTGTTGCTTGGCTTTCTCTGTCTCCCTCGGCATTTCACTGGCGCTCGGCATCATCTTTTCTTTGCTTGATGTCACCTTTCGATTTGCTCGGCATTGACTTTGCTTTTCTCAACATCGACCTTCCAGTGAACTATCAGTGAAAGATAAACAACATATCACTTTGCCAAAGTGCCAAATGATCAAGTACCCTGGTGTATACTCATAACTCAACCATTTCCTTGGTCTTCTTGTTATTCTATTCTTCAAATCTTCATCAATCAATAGATATGGTACTCAAACATACAACAATAGTCTCACCAGTTAAGGTTTGACATCAATGACAAAATAATAATTGTCTACATTGTAGCAATCTTTCCAACATCAGTGACAAAACATGAATATCAATAGCATGATCAATAACCAAAACTGATATCATCCAACAATCTCCTCCTTTGGCATTGATGACAACATATGGGAAAATCCATATGCATTAACCCAAAAGTACTCTCTCTCAATACAATCTTCTCAATATCCTCAACACAAATCTCCCCAAAATAGTAGGGATTTTCACATAGATTCCTTCCTCCTTTAGCAACAATGGCAAAGGGTTTCATAACTCATCTGTAGTCTTTTGTAGTCCTTTTCAAGTCTTCATGTCCAATCAACTAGGTGCAAGATCACCCAAATGTACTCCAAAGTATTCTCCTGTGATCACTCCCCTGAAGGAGTAGATCCATACATCAAGTCCAGAGAATGATATAGCTCTGAGATCCACTGGACTGATGCATATTTGCATCATTATAGTCTTCACTGGGAGGGGCCATCACCCCAAGCATGCCTCTGAGATATTCAAAAGCATCTTTTGACAAAGGTTTAGTATATATATCTACTATATGTTCCTTGGTGCTAAAATACTCTAGTTTAATCTCTCTATCTTCTACCTTCTCCCTCAAGAAATGATACTTGATGGAAATATGTTTAGTCTTTGAATACATTACAGGGTTCTTTGACATATTCACTGTGCTGGTGTTATCACAATGGATAACCACTGGTTCTTTGAAAATTATTCCAATATATTTCAGCATTTGTTTCATCCAAATGACTTGTGTACAATTTATTGCAGCAATAACATACTCTGACTCAGCAGTAGATTGAGCAATACAGTTCTTCTTCTTGCTCAACCAAGAAACTAGCCTTTTTCCAAGGAAAAATGCACCACCACTTGTACTCTTCCTTGCATCCACATTACCTACCCAATCAACATCAATAAAATCCTGCAATGTAAAATCATCAGATTTTTCATACCATAATCCATATTCTACTGTTCCTTTCAAATATCTAAAAATTCTTTTCACTATAGCAAAATGTATCTCTTTAGGATCTTCCTGATATCTAGCCACAATTCCAACTACATTGGTAATATCTGGTCTAGTGTGTGTTAGATATTATAGACCTCCAATCATTGATTTGTACTTAGTCTACCCAACACTTTGAGTCTCATCACTTTTATTCAGTTTGTTCCCTATCACCATGGGTGTACCAACAGGTTTACAATCTTCAATTCTGAATTTCTTCAACATTTCCTTAAGATACTTGGTCTGAGATATAAAAATGCAATTCTTACTCTGATTAATTTTCAAACCAAGAAAAAATTTCATCTCACCAATCATTGACATTTCAAACTCATTCTCCATTTCTTTAGCAAACTTCTTACTCATTTTATCATTGCCTCCAAAAATGATCTTATCAACAAAAACTTCTATAATTAAGATTCCATCTTCATCAATTATTAAATACAAATTACTATTTGCATTACCTTTTCTGAAACCAAGACGAAGTAGATGTTTATCCAGTCGTGTGTACCATGCCCTTGGTGCTTGTGTCAGTCCATACAGTGCCTTCTTCAGTCTGCAAACCATGTTTTCATCATCTGTCAAAGGAAAATCATCAGGTTGCTCAATGTACACTTCTTCTTCTAGATCACCATTCAAGAATGTTGACTTCACATTCATCAGATACACTTTGAAGTCTTTATGTGCAACATAAGCAAGGAATAGTCTCATAGCTTCCAATCTAGCAACAGGTGCAAATGTTTCTTCACAGTCTATGCCTTCTTGTTGTGAGTAGCCTTTACATACCAGTATAGCCTTGTTTCTTACCACTGTGCCTTCCTCATCCATCTTGTTTCTGAAAACCCACTTAGTGCCAATCACATTTTTATTCTTAGGTCTTAAAACCAAATCCCAAGTATTGTTTTTCTTTATCTGTTCTAGTTATTATTCCATGGCTTTAGTCCAAGATTCATCTCTACATGCTTCATCAATAGTCCTCAGTTCAACTTGAGAAATCAAACAGATATCATCTCCAACTCTAGATCTAATCATCATGTCTTTGCTTGCATCACCAATAATTTGTTCAGGATGGTTTATCTTGACATACCTTGGTGTCTTCAATGTCTCAATAGCTTCATCTTGTTCTTCTTCTTCAATCTCATTCTTGATCATCAAGGGTCCTTCAGGTTCAGCATCAACTTCTCTTGTTTATGTTATCTAACCACAATCATATATTCTTTCCTAAATTTGAAACTTCTCATCTATCCTCACATTGGCGCTTTCAATTAGTTTCCTCAGCCTCTGATTGAAACATTTATATGCTTTACTCTTAGTGGAATAACCAATAAAGATTCCTTCATCACTTCTAGCATCAAACTTGCCTATCTCATCATCTCTCTTGATATAAAATTTACTACCAAATATTCTAAAATATTTCACAGTAGGTGTATGCTCAAACCATAATTCATAGGGATTTTTATTTGTACCTTCTCTGATCTAAATTTTGTTTAATGTGTACATAGTAGTGCCAACTACTTCTCTCTAATGAACATGTGATGCATTTCCTTCTAGCAACATAGTCCTTGCAACATCTAATATGGCTTTTTTTCTTCGCTCTGCTATCCCATTTTGTTGTGGAGTTCTAGGGGCTAAAGTCTGTCTATGTATTCCATTTTCTTCACAATATGTATTAAATAGCTCTGATGTAAACTCTCCTCCTCTGTCTGATCTCAAACACTTCATCTTTAAACCAAATTCATTCTCAACTTTCACCTTGAATAACTTTAACTTGTCAAATGCTTCAGATTTCTCTCTCAAATATGTAACCCACATCATTCTAGAAAAGTCATCAACAAAATGTATAAAATATCTTTCACCATAATATGATCTTGTTCTTGTAGGACCACATAGATCTGTATGCACCAGATCCAACTTCCATTTTTTTGAATATAAGCTTTGCTCTTGAATGTACTTTTGTCATACTTACCTTCACAATGTTATCAAAATTAACATGACAAAATCTTCTGTGCCATAACAAACTATCATCAACCTTTTCAATAAAACAAGAAGCTTCAAATGTGTTCAATTCAAATACATTACCTCTAGATTTAGTACCAAATGCTATCAAGTCTCCTATTTTAATCTTGATAGAACATTTTCCATTGATGAAGTTTAGTTGATAACCCTTGTCCACTAGTTGTCCAACACTCAACAAATTGTGCTTAAGTCCATCAACAAGTAATACATTGTCAGTGTTAGTATTTCCATCCAAAGAAATAGATCCAATTCCAATAATAAGTTTAGGATTATTGTCACAAAATCTAACAACACCACCATCATGTCTTTTCAAACTCACAGACTTGTTTTTATCTCCAGTCGTATGATGTGAACAACCACTATCTATGACCCAATCAGATTTATTTTCAACTCGGGATACTAAGGCTTTTTCTTCATGCATAGGTTCATCATCCTTAATAGAAATAAATCCAATTTCATCATAGTCACCATCCTCATCATCCGATATTCCCTCACTTGCATAATAACATTCTTCATCCTTTGAGAATTTAGATTTGAAAAACTTAGGTTTGTGCTTTGGAATTCTTGTAGGACATCTAGATGCAAAGTGACCGATCTTGTTACATGAAAAACATTTCAAAGGTAATTTTCCCTCAAACTTACCTTACCTCTCTTTTCTCTTCTAGCAATTAGTACCATGACTTCATCTAGCTTCCTTTCTTCTTCTTGTATTTTTTCCCATTCATCAACATAGGCTCCAAGTTCTTCTCTTAGGTCACTAATGCTTGTGCTTGCATTTCCAGGTAAGATTAATTTTCTTTTGTGCACGGTTGATTTCAAGGCTAACTCAACCTTAGGTAAAGTGTCTCCCAATTCCCTAGCTTCAAATGTAGTTATCTTGCCAATCAAAATTTCTCTGGTGAAGTTTGGTGTCAAAGGTATGATCTCCTCTATAGCCTGAACCTTGGTTCTATATGCAGGTGTCAAAGATATGAGTATCTTTGCTATCACTTCTTCCTCACTGTAAGTTCCTCCAGATTTCTTAATATCAGTAACCACTTTAGTAATTCTCTATCCATATGCTCTAATCTTCTCATCTTCTCTCATCTTCAGTGATTCCATCTTTGTATTACAATTCTGTAACTTTTCTTGCTTTTTAAACTTGTCTCCAACATATAGTGCCGCTAGTCTTGTCCAGATTTCATGTGCAGAGTCCAAGTCCTTTACTTCAATAAATTCTCCTTCTGATAGTGCACTGATTAAGGATTCCCTTGCAACCATATTTCACAAGAATATCTTGTTTTGATCTTCAATGGCTTTCTCTAATTTATCCTCAGTTGCTACCTTTTCCTTCTTCTTTGTTATCATCCAGTAATCAATTCCCAGACATAGAAAATGTGTTCTCATCTTGTTCTGCCAACTATTAAAGTTTTCAGGATCAAACTTTGGAGTATCCTTCTTGTAGTAAGTCATCTTCAGGATCACCTCAAGTTGTTAAACTTTATCTTTGAGGACCAACAACTCTGTTACCAATTGTTAGGAATAACAGTCCACAAGACAACTGAGAGGGGGGGTGAATCAGTTGTAGTCTAGATTATTAAACTTTAAAATTTATAAACCAAATCTGCAAATGTAAATGATAACACAGTAACTGCCAACACCATAACACAATATTTTTTATTGAGGAAACACTGTTAAAGGTAAAACTCCAGTGGGAATTAACACCCATAAATAATGTACTCAGAGTATAGTATCCTTGTTAAAAGATATTAGCCTTGTTAGGATCTTACTATAACATTACAGTACACAGTCCCTATTAGGAGACAAACTCTGTTAGGAGTCAAGAAAATAGTAGCCTCACTGCCAAGGCACACTTACCAAAGAAGGTTAAAGCCACCCTCAAGGATTTACAATCTGAATCAAGTGTATAAAGAAAATACACATTCCAATGAACTGTCTGATAACAACTATCTTTGCTTGGTCAATTCCAATGAAGTATCAACTCTGCTTTGTATCCAACAGTTAACAAGCTTCATAGCTTCCACACCTCTCTATCCTTATCTTTCTCTATCACACTTCTCCACAAGAAATTGTCATTCATATATACCCTCTTACAATAATTAATTAGGTCGGTCAGTTAAGCTTTCCTAATACATAATTAACTGGGTCGGCCAATTAAGGCTTTCCATCATACAAATAATTACATAGCCCCTTGCTAAGATACACATGGTATCTATAACAAGTATACATCATTTACAATCCATTACATATACTTACAGATCCATAATTCATGCTCACAATTAATTTCACACGCTACATGTCTGAAGTCGGCCAAGAAATAGGTCTTCTCCATAATACACGCCATAGTTGACATCATTAGTATACAAACAACAATAAAACTCAACCCATTACTCTACCATATGTCGGTTGTCCATCAGTAAGCTTGCAAGTTCTGAAATATCTTTGCCAGAAACATATACCCAAAACACAGAGACCTACTCTGTCCAGAATCACAGTTGCAGTCCAAAAAAATAGTCTTCACTAAATCAACTGTAACATGCAGAGTATGTAACATAAAGCCAAGCGACCTTAGGAATAAGGTCAACACACATCCTTATACATAAATCCAACTTCAATCTTTATGAATCATCTGTACAGTGTTCGTACGCTCCTTCCAGTTAAGTAGCCAGTCTGTCTTCTCCATAGAAATATATGTTGACATCAGTGACAAAACATGAATATCAATAGCATGATCAGTAACCAAAACTGATATTTTCCAAATAGATACATGTCATCTTTTACTTGGCAAGCCATGGTAGTATAATGTCAATTTTCAACATGATGGTAAGAGGAACATTTATAGGATCAAAAAAGAGGGCATCAAGTACACAATGAAGCCACTACCTAATGGAGGAGAAGAAAAATATGAACCTTGAGTCCTATTAGTGGGAGAAAAGGAGATGATGCAAGCCTTGAAGAAAGAAAAGGTGGGATATGCCTTGGTATTGAGACCCAAGGACCAGTCTGATCAGTCTAAGAACAAGGAGGAAGATCTGCCAGCAGAGGTGAAGGACTTATTGCCAAAGTATGAAGGGGTAGTAAAGGAGGAGATCCCTAACTCTCTACCACCAATCAGATGTGTTAGTCACCATGTTGACTTTTCTCCTGGAGCCACCCTACCAAAAAAGGCTGCCTAAAAAATGACACCATCTCAAAATGAGGAGATTGCTAAACAGATCTAGGAGTTGTTGGACAAGGGACTCATCAAGAAGAGTCTTAGCTCATGTGTAGTACACATTGTATTTGCACCCAAGAAAGGAGGAAAATGGAGGCTTTGCATAGACTCAAGGGACATTAATAAAATTACAATCAGGTACATATTTCCCATGCCTAGAATAGAGGATTTAATGGATTGCTTGGGATGGGCTTACTATTTTTCTAAGGTGGATTTGAAGAGTGGTTACCACAAAATAAGGATTAGGGAAGAGCATGAATGGAAAACAACCTTAAAAACAAATGAAGGGTTGTATGAATGGATGGTCATCCCTTTTATCTTGAGTAATTCCCCAAGCACCTTCAGGAGACTCATGAATGAATTTATGAATCTATTTATAGGGAATTTTGTTGTGGTGCACTTTGATGACATCCTTATTTTCAGTAAAACTAGGGAGGAACACCTAGAATACTTGGAGTTGGTGTTGAGGAAATTGCATTATGAGAGCCTACTCATAAACTTGGAGAAGTGAGAATTTTTGAAACATAAATTGGTATATTTGGGCTTTGTCATCTCATTGGGGAGTCTTAAGATGGATCTTGAAAAGATAGAATCCATAGTGAGTTTGCTTACACCTAGGAGTATGGGGGAAGTAAGGAGATTTCATTGACTCTCAACCTTTTACAGGAAATTTATAAGGAACTTCAGTCAAGTGTGTGCATCCATGTTGAACATAACCAAAGGAGGGAAGAAATGCAAATTTGCATGGACAAATGCAAAAAATAAGGCTTTTGAGACCTTGAAGGTAAAAGTATCTCAACAACATGTACTTATTTTACCAAATTTTAATAAGCTATTCACAATAGAATTTGATGCAAGTAATGTGGGATTTGGGGCAATACTAAATTAGGAGGTAAGGTTTGTTGCAATCTTTAGTGAAATATTCAATGAGGCTAAGAGGAAATATGCATCTTATGATTGGGAGATGTATGTTTTAGTACATGCCCTTAAGAAATGGAGAAACTACCTCATTCCTAAGGAATTTATTGTTTACATTGATAACGAGGGATTGAGTTTCCTAAATAGTCAAGAGAAATTGAGCATAGACATATGAAGTGGGTGGAGTCTATACAAGCATATAATTTCAGTGTTAATCATAAGAATGGGGTAAGAAATAAGGTTGTAGGTGCCTTAAGTAGGAGGAGCCTGACAATGCAAGAGATAAAACTAAAGAGTGTGGGGGTAGAATCCTTAAAGTCCATGTATGAGGGGGATGAAGATTTCAATGATATTTATGGGGTTTGTGTTGATTTATCTCACACTTGTAATGTGAAATATTCATAATATTTAGTACATGAAGGATTTCTTTTCAAAGGGAGTCAATTATGTGTCCCAAGGTGTTCAATGACGGAGAACATTGTCAAGGAGAAATATTGTGGAAGTTTAGGGGGTCACTTTGGGTTGGATAAGACCATTGAACATGTTAGGAGGTACTACTATTGGCCAAAGATGAACTCAAATGCTAGGAGATATGTAGAGACATGCATGACCTATTAAAAGGGTAAGGGAACAACAACAAATGTAGGACTGTACCAACCATTGCCTATTTTGTCTAGGCCTTGGGATTGTGTAAGTATAGATTTTGTAATGGGACTTTCTAGGACACAAAATGGGTATGAAAGTGTTTTTGTAGTTGTGGATAGGTTCAAACAAGTGGATCACCTTTTTACATGAAAGAGAACTCATGATGCTTCTCATGTAGCAAACATTTTCTCTAGGGATGTGGTCATAATTCATGGATTTCCATCAAGCATAATCTCTGACAGGGATGTGAAATTTTTAGGTCACTTTTGGAGGACCTTATGGAGGAAGTTGGGAACCAATTTTTCCTTCAGCTCTTCCTACCATCCACAAACAAATGGGCAGACTAAAGTGGTCAATAGGTCTTTAGGAATTTCACAAATATGCCTAACCAAACAACATAATCAAGCATGGGATGTATTTCTGCTATAGGAAGAGTTTTCTTATAGTGAATCCATTAATAGGAGTACTTGGAAAAGTCTATTTCAAATTGTTTATGGGTTGAATCTAGAGGGGACCTTAGAACTCAGAGAGTCACCAAAAGACTTCAAGGTTAGTGCACAAGGGGAGAACTTTGCAGAGGCTATGAAGGAAGTTCATGATCAAGTTAGGGAAACCTTACAATAAAGTGCCCTCAAATACAAGGAATAGGAAGATAGGAAAAGAAGGGATGTACAATATCAAATAGGGGACTTAGTGTGGGAACACTTGAAGAAGGAGGGACTACCAAAGGGGAGGAACACTAAAATTATGATGAAAAAGACATAACCTTGCAGAATCATCAGAAAATTTGCCCCTAATGGATATCAAGTAGAATTGCCTCTTGATCTAGGAATCTCCCCAATACTTAATGTATCTGATCTCTTTCCTTATAAAGGTGTTGTCACTACAAGTGAGAAAGATGGACAAGGAAAATTGAATGAGGAGGACTAGAAGTAGACATTGCCACTAACTCAACCCAAGGATATAGACAACATACTATACACCAAAGTTATCAAGAAGACTAGGAGGAATGAGTACAAGAAGTACCTTGTAAAATGGAAGGGTTTACGAGCATCAGAAGTTGTTTGGATGGATAAACATGGAATCAAGACACGTGAAGTCACTTTATAAGACCTCATCTCAAGAGGGACTTGAGATCTTTTGACTAGGGAGTATAGTGTAGGGGATCTTTTTATTTAATAAGGATCCAATGATGATTCAATGTTTGATTTTCACATGTTTTGGGTAAGGGGATCTTTAGAATCATTTTGGTAATCAATTGTAATCGTTTGACCTAATTTTTAAGACCACATCCCCAATAAGGTATTGATAAGCCTATTGGTCCAATCTATTCAAAGGGTCATTTGGAGTATGGGAGGGGGTAGGATAGGAATGTCATGATTTATTTAATCAATCATGGAAATTAGAATGAGTTCATACCATAGGGTAGGTAAGAGGGTGTTTTACGTCCTAAAGTTGTCAATGTTGTCATGACAAAATTGACATGTGAAAATTTGTTGCATTTAGGTCCTAATGGTCATATTGGTTCAAATGATAGTTAGGAACTGTTGGGAAGAAATTTTTTACTCATTATATGCCTTTCATGATCGCATACAAGGGGTTGTTGAAGAATTCATAAAGATAAGAAATAAAAACTTACTATTTTCCTAGTTTTTTCTCTGATTTATGTAGTTGTACGACTTTGTACAATTAGACACAAGGGTGAAATGTTCATGGATGAATAATGTAGTTAATATTTCAATGCAATTTATTTGGGGTTGATATCATCTTCCTATCAAAAGTTATATCTCTTTTTCTGTAATAGGCCAGGAAACCCTCAAACACTTGGAGTTTGGAGTTTAAATGTGATTTGTTCCACTTTCCACTTTGGTAAAACCATGGCCTTTGGTGGAAAGTGAGGTACCTATATGTATTATAATATCCAATTGGTTTAGGACCAGGAAAAGAAGGGATTTTGGAGAATGAGGAATTCCTAGCCAAACATCTCAATGTGACTAGTTGGTTGTTAAGGGAAAATGGGTGTAACAAAGACATCAAAAGGTGAGTTGGTCAAATGAGACACCTTAAACTAAGGGTTGCTTAATAAACCAAGCCTATTAGGCATAATTAGGTCTATGGATACAACATTAATCTGGTGTCATACTTTTGGAGTATAAAATCCTAATTGGTAAGTGTTGTGAGGGAGACAAAAGGGTACTCAAATATTTTCTTAGGTTTGTGGGGTTTTTGGGAAGTTTGGGAGTTGAGGAGCCAAACCTTAGAAAAGAGACCTACTAGGGAACTAGGCCTAATTGAGTGCAAACATACCTAAGTGGAAAGACATAATTTTTGGGGTCATGGGTTTGATTCAAACCTTATTTCTTATTCTATAACTAGTTGTAAGGGGAGCCTAACTCATCTTTAAAAGCATTTGGTAAGGACATCTTATTCAACCAAGATTAGGGACATCTTTTAAAGGACATATTTGAAGAAAACAAGAGGAAAATTGTGTTTTGGATCAAGGGATGATCCAAGCTGAATAATTCCTCCAAGGAGAGGACATATAGGATTCTTTGAATCATAAAGTTGGATCATAGGACAAGGAGGAGTACTAAGGGGATCCTTTATCAAGGATAGGGATGACTAGGAGAAGAGATTGATAGGTGAAAGGGAAAGTTTAATCCTTTGGGCTAATCTGCATCAATCATGCTTAAATTTATTGATGCTAATGTGATTACACCTATTCACATCAAATCCATAGATTATTCCAAGCCTTTACTAACCTCCTTTGGTCCTAAATCATTTTTCTATTACCATCATCAAATCAACCATGATACTTGGAATTTCTTTATATTGAAGTGTGTGATCCATGACCTTTTTAATTCCAACACAATAAATATAGATGGTTTAAATGACAAAGGAAACACAACTGTGACATCCCCTAATCAAAACTCCTAACTATCACTAATCCCTTTCCTTATCATTTCACTATTGTTATTGAGCCTAATTAATCTAATTCCATGAATGTTAATGATATATGTGATGAGGTCGATAATGTGTGGAACCTTAATGGGAAACCTAATCCTAATATTGAACCTCATTTTACCTTTGATTTAAGGGAAACTATTGATGCACCTAATGGAACCTTATACATTACTACAAAAATTAAAGGAAATCTATCATGAGGAGTTCTCATTGATCCAACATGTATGATGTATGTAATTACTGCAGAACATCTCTTTACATATGAAAAATATGATGTTACGATTAAGGTAAAATGATGGATTTACAGGTTTTACTATAGGTTCTATGACTCTTTCCTATTGAAGTTGGCACTAAACACTTAGATGTTACCTTTTCTAGTATCCCTACCTCAGACCAATTTTGTGTGAAGTTTGGTCATCCTTGGTTCAATCCCATGAAATGTTTACCTTCTACCATCCATAAATGTTTTAATTTATCTCACAATATGCATATTATCACAATTAGTGATGGTATTTATAATTCATTATCAAGATGGGGAAACCTCACCCTTGATTTATTTTGGCCTCAAAAACCTAAACCTTTGAAACCACAAGAAGAAGTCCTTTTCTTGTCTTATAAAACATTCAAGCATTAAGAGATATCAACATTGAGTAAACCTAAGGATATTACACCTCCTCATTATAGACTTGGACTTCTTCCTACCCTTATTATTCCTCCTAGACATTTTTTCATCCTATCTCCTACATCCTATAAAGAAAAACATCCAACATCTTGCATCTCTCTGTTGGAATTAATGGGAAGTAGTACTGAGAGGGGAGGGGTGATTCAGTACCTCTAAAACTTTTAACACCTTTCTAATTTATCATTAGTAATCATTCATTACTGCATTATTAACCATTACTGTTATTCTTTCTTATGCATGTATTGTTCATTCATAATCTTTAATAGTTTGCAACATTCATAGAAACATTCATGAAAATGATAAACACATAACACAAGATATGGTATCACAGAAAACTCCTGTTAGGAAGTAAAAACTATGGTGGGGATTGTAGACGTCCAAAATCGTCCTTATATTAATTTAATTAATATTCCCATAACATTATAGTTAAGTTTAATTAATTATATTTGTTATATTCTTCTATCTATTTAATTAAATATGATTCATCTCCCTTAGTATTTAAATTTAATTTAAATACTATCCCTTTTAATGTATTGCATCTTATTTAATACATTATCCCTCATTAATTCCCTTTAAATAAATTTTTAATTTATTTATTCCTTCACATGACTGAAATTCTACTAAACCCTAATTAATTCAAATTAATTTGGATTAAGCTAATTTGAACCTAGATCCTACCCTACCTCACATTACTCTCACCAAATAAACCTATTTATTAATTAACTCAGGTTAATTAAGCTAATTTCTTGATTCCTACAACAATTAGTCCTAATTATTTGCTCACACATGTGTGAGCAAATTTCCAAAAATTGAATTTTCTCAAATAATCCTTATTTGGTGCCAACGAGGTTTCTTACACCTATGATGACACCTTCTTACACTTTCCAAAAGTGTCTCATTGGCCCAAAACTCTTACACCCTCTTACACCTTCTTACAAGATCCTTCACATGTGTACTTTAGGTACACTTTGACCCATCACATCCAAAGTTGCTCACACATGTGTGAGAAAAGTGGGCCTCTTGCATGGCTTATGTGTCCCTCATGTGGCACCTATGTGGATGCCACATGAGTTCCACCTCATCCAAGCCCTCTCTCTCCTCCAAAAACTCTATAAATAGAGGCCTTTCTCAAGAGCAAAGCATATCCATTTTATGCATTGTTATTATGTTAAAATAGCTCTAGAATTCTTAGTTCATTGTTTCTTGTTCATGGTTATTTCATACTTGCAATCTAGATATCACATGCTAGGATAATGGTGAATGAATCTTACTTTCCTTTGATATTGCATATCATCTTAGTATAGTATTTGCATCTTCATCTACATTTGGTGAAGGCTTGAGACAAGTTCCTCATACTTGTTTTTGAATTTCTTCATTATATCCATTAGTTGCATTTAGTTTCCATCCATGGATCAAGTGGGATTATAATATTGTGTTGGGAGAGCACACCCACAATTCTCTAAGAGCAAATCAACAAGGTCTTGGGTGCCCTTGTTCAGCTCATCAGAGGTTGTGATGGAATCACTTGTTATTTTTGTAGTATGCTTCTTAGACATGTTTAATATTGTTATTTGATGTTTATCTCTAACGTTTGCATGTCTGAGTGTGCTCCCAACAGGTTAGGTTTTATCACATACATTTTGGCACGCCCGGTGGGACCCACGTCCCTATTTTTCTAACATTTTTACAAAAAATTTTGCAGTTCGGAGAACTCTAACGCAGACCCATCTCCGCTCTAGAGTCGCCGTCTTTGCATATCACCATCTCTGAAAATCGGTCATCTACGCATAAAATTCACCGTCTCCGCCTGTCTACAGACAACTTGTTAAACTGTAGTTTAAAATCAATTTTTATTAATTTTCAGTGTTTTTAACTCTCGGGTTTCTGACAGAGATAGATTTTTTAAGAGATAAATGCTGACAAAGTTAATAAAAATACTATTTTTTAGTTTTTATAAGTCTGTTTATTTCATTTAAAAATTTGACTGTCTGTTCTCTACCGTCTGCGCAGGTATTCCACCATTTCTGCAGATCACCGTCTACGCAGATCACCGTCTGCGATAATCCGCTGTCTGCGCCTGTTTTCCGAGACTTGTGTTTTTTAACACATTTGATATTCTAAACTACTAACCAGTGCATGCAGGTTCTGTGATTTATATTTTTGAAGGATATTAATGAACTTGTATATTTAAACACTTATTTTGGAATGCATGTTGGGTAAAATGAACCTCACTAAATATTGAATGTAAAGGGAATGAACCTCACAAATCTTGAATGACATAAGGCAAATGAACACACTTTATGAGATTTTTGTTTGCTGTGTGAGAAATAAATTGAACCTGAATGATTAATCACACTATTGTGTCTTTTTCTTAGGTAGAAAACACTTAGTTGCTTTTAATTAGGTTCAATTTGGAATGAACTCTTTTTGGTGTGTTTGAAGAAGTGTTTCTCAACACTTCTTTCGAGCTATTTGTCTTTAATTTAAACCCCTTTAATTTAAGTGACGCTTTGATTAAACTATAGCCGTATCCTCTCCCCTCGCCTTCGTGGATCTTGGGTGAAGAGAAATCTTAGCTTAATCAAGCCTCTAGAGAGGCTTGTCTAGAGGGAGCGCTTCCCCTTTAGAGGACGACCTCAAACTGGTAATCCCTTCGACCGGTATAAAAATAAGGTGTGACCCAAAGGTCCGCTTTATCCCTTCAAGCTCAGGCGGGTCGTGTTCAATGGTATTCCATACTGAGTGAATATCCTCAACATACTGGCATGGTTAAACTAGAGACTTAAGTGTCTCACACCGTACAAACCGATTGCGGGGATGCCACGAAACCTTACTAGCAACCAGAAAGTAGTAGCCTACCCAGTTCACCTCTGAACGGTGATTTATTATAGTGCAAGGGGAGGGAAGAATCTCCCCCAAGATTCTCATCATACGTGTCCCAGGGTATTGTGTTGTGAAAGAGATCTTCGTAGCACGGCGACAATACCTGGCAAAAGGAAAAAACACAGGCGCCCTTCCGGGGGTGACATGTTGTGTGAGCTGAAGGACTACCAAGAAATGGGCCTATAATATTTCATGTGAAGCCAAATTCCTTAGGTAGCTACTGTTTGAACTATCTTTCGATGTGCTAGACCCAGTGAAAACATAAGTGGTTTGAAAGAATCACTTGAACATACACAATCGGAATATTGCAAAGCTAGAATTAAATCCCTTAATGTCACATGTGATTGTATCTCTCAAGGTTGCTTTGTCCCTTTTTGGATTGTTTTGAGACGTGTGTCTATTATTTTCTGGTTTGCTTGTGCTTAAAATCAGTTCTTACCATCGAACAATTTGCCCAAAATCAGACTGAACATCAAAAATCTGCCCAAAATTTTAACACACTGCCTTAGTCTCATTCGGTCGTCTCCGCTCTGGATCCACCGTCTGTGCAGATCACCGTCTACGCAGATCACCATCTGCGAAGATTACCGTCTGTGTCTGAGACTGCCGTCTCCACTTCAAAATAGTGAGCTTCAAAAATTGGCCAAGATAATCAAAATTTGATCATTTACAGGACCCTAGAACCACTTGTCCTAAATCATTCATCCACTTGGCCAAAATTAATTTTTCTATGACATGACCAGTTTTAAGAAACACAAGAAGGTCAAACTTCCTACATCTTCAGTCCTTAGAGAGAAAAAAGAAACCACCCGTAAATCCAATGAATTCCAGCACATTGCAACATCTATCAAACAAGGTATTGAACACTGTGAGAAGCTTGACAAAATCATCTACAACAATACCGTTTGCAAGTTCATGGCCAATTTTTCACTCAATAGATCCTTTATCACACTTGAACAATATGATTAGGTAACACCTGGCTTCTGGATCATTCTTCCACTTCTTCCATCATCATCCTTCCTTTGGAGCATTAGATCAAAATCAAATCAAATCCTTAGGTTGAAAGACCTTAATCAAAGTATTGTGAAACCTTCATCCTCAAACAAACACAACATTACTTGTAGACCATCAGTCTGTCTCAAGTAATTTAAATCCCTTAATGATATCCCATTTTGCTTGAGATCACAAGTCCATCTTCAAGTAGAATAGATATCGCTTTAAATCCTTTGTGTTTTTATCATCATAAGGTTTAACATGCTTAGGTTTTGTCTCAAAAACCTTTAAATCAATCAACTCAATCAACCAATCATTCAATCGATCAATCAATCAATCAAATCCAATCCAATCAAATCAAAGATCTTTTCTCCAATTCATCTTCCACATCTCCTTGTCTTTCATTCTTCTACCATTGTATGGATGTCACTCGATCCCAAGCCAGAAACATGAGGAGAACAACATCCAACACTAATCGTGAAGAGAACCCATTTGCCACACATTACTTTCATGGAAGTGGGGTACAAGCTGAGGAAGTGGTTGAAGAAATGGAATTAGTGGACCAAGATGAAAGGCCCAATCAAGTGATTG